>JARHVA010003809.1:1705000-1822703 GCA_037957365.1 Torreya grandis | reverse complement strand
GTTAATATTAAATGAGAACCCATCATAGGTTTCAGCTCCATCTTGATATATTACATAGTCATACACATCACAATAGAGGCCATAGGGTGCATGATTATGAATAGATGAGCCTTCGTCATAGCACATAGTTCTCATTACACATCTAATAAAGTTACATTTTATATAATCTCCATGTCCAAATACAATTAAAACACAACAGATAGTATTAGGTATAGAGCGTATTCCTACACAACATGAGTAGTACAGGCACTTATTCAATTGGCCATAAAATTTCAAATATTGATACAACATAGAGTGATATGACACACATTCATACCAACATCAGTCCATACCTTCACATAGCAAGGCAACAATGGAGCCAAAGGTCTAGCTAGCCTTTGTATTCTTGAGCCACTCTCAATGAAGTAATACGCATAGCATGCTATATTATATCCCCACCTACTAACAACTAACATTCTTAATTCCCAATAACTATTCCTAGCCAAAACCAACTTATCAAAAATCTAGATCTTATCAAATCCTATTTTACCAACTTCAAACCAGCTCAATTTATCCCAATAATTTTTTGATTATATATGATTATAAATCAACCCTAACATAACACCCCCCTGGACTTCTCAATAAAAGTCAAATCACATATCCCAAGTACCATTTTACCAAGTATATGAAAAATATAAACATTAATGGTAGGTCAGCTGCTCCTAAATCAACAAATTATAAGCAATATACCAATCCATTCCAAATTCCATAACATAATACGTATGAACCCAAATCAAACCAATATCCATATATATAACCAATTTTTCAAATACATATACACTATATCAAATACAATCAATAATGAATGGATGTCATGCCCTCACTCTCAATTTTGTTCTCTCTTCCAATACTAGTCCCATAGTCCACTATATCACTTGATGACCCCACACCTCCTTGAGCTTCCAAATGCCTCTTGCAATGACTCTCTCACTCTAATAGCCAACCATGCTCCTCATGCAAATATGCATACCACCTCTGAATCTCCACGTACTCATCCATAATACTCATACTCATTGATCCATAATTAGGTTAAGGCATCATATGCCTATCTAGTTCAACCCTTAGCTCATCTCTCTCTCCTGCTACCCTAACATATGCATCCATAGCTATCATAGCTCTATCAAATAAATAAGCATAAATTTTAGTCTTAATGGTCGATTTCTCTATCAAACCCTCCTCCATAGAATCATTAGGTATATGTCATGTAAGCTCATGAAGTGTAGAATCAATAATAGTCTCCCAAAACCCATCATATCCACCTCCTCCCCTAGCAAGTGCTTCATCTTGAGCACCTCCCACTCTACCTGCATGCAAAGATACAAACATTGTGTTAGACATACACTTTCAAAACAAACTAAAAAAACACAAACGTGTACACATTTTAGATATAATCAAACCTTACCTCAAATCATCTAGATTAGATCAAGATCCTCATACTTGAGGGCATCCCCTCCATTAATAAGATACAATGGAGCCCATTGATGCCTCACCCACCATGTGGTATATGCCTCTGTGCAACCAACATCATCTATATGAAGAATATCTAAGGTTGCATCTCATGCATCTAAAGTTAATGGTGCTAACTCAACCTCAATAAGCCTCCCACAAGATCCTACCCTCATTGGTGCCCATGCACTCCTCATTCACACCCATGTTATAAGGCCACAACCTAAGGTATCCCAAACTATCTAGTCATGCACTCATACTGAAAGTGCTCATATATTCTAGTCTAGTGGTCATGTAACCAATAATTAACCCTCATATACTGAAACTACACTCCATCCTCAGGTCACCCAAGGAATCCTCTATAGGTCCTCCATATTATATCCCAACCTACCAATCTATCTAAAACTCATCTATAGTGATCTATCCTAGGAGACTAGATAGCCAACATACTCATCCATCACTCTCCAAATGGATATGGAGGTGCCCACCTCTCCTTTGATAATCCTATTGGTTTCACAACCATTATGTGCTCATAAGCCCAACAATATAGTAAAGTAGATGGACTCAGACCACCATTGAGTACCTTTTGGGTAAACTGGTACAAATCCCTATATAAGTGGGAAAAAATAGTCCTACCCCATGAGAACATAGTGCCATACACATCTACATTATGTATAATCCTATGCATCCTATATGTAATTGATACCCCACTCCCATCTACTACAATAAATGAAGCCAACAACATGGCCAACCACTTTTGTAGGCATGAAACACTCAACTACATAATAAATGATAATAATAAATCGTTATCACTACCTCTCTTATGTATGCCTGAGGGCACACTAGTACAATATAAAGATGCATGATCTATAACATTCATACCCATATCATCCTACTATGTCACCTAACATCCACTAACTAACAAATGTAAAATATGGTACATATCCTCAAGAGTAATAGTGATCTCTCCAATAGGAAGCCAAAAAGTACATGTGTCTATATTCCACCTCTCATATAAGGTGGTAATTAGATACCTATTCCACTGCATAGTGCCTAGATCACACACATGACCCAACCCTGCCCTATCCATCACAGCTCTCTCATCAACTAACAAAGGTAACAATCTTAGCATCTCCATCACTTGGCCTCTATAAAATTCCGTCATCCATACCTCACCCTCCAAAAACCTTAGATAAAACATATATGTTAGTCACCCATGCCAAGAAAAACATCTAAGCTATAAAATAATAGGCAATAACTCAAAATCTCAAAAAACTAGCCCTAGTGGACAATAGCACTACAAAATGACACTAGCACTGGATAACAGTGCTAAAACATGGAAAATAGTGCTAAACACTAGATAATAGTCTTGAATCTTAGACAGGAGCACTGAAACTAGTATAAATTTCTTAAAACACTTCAAAATAGCTCAAAAACATCAAAAATAAGCTCCAAATAGGCAAAAATTATGCGTTTTAGCTACTTCCTAGGGTAACATCCTCATTATCCTTAATCTAGGCTACTGATTGCTCAAATTAGGTCATGATAGGTGCTCATCTCCTTGGAATATCTCCTACTCCAAGAGCTCCAAATCTCAACCTATTTAACATGCAAATGAATCAAGAATCAATCTAATTTTCCTATATCAAACAAATTTCTCATTCCAAGCAAAACACCATTTTGCCCATAACTATAACCCCATAGCTCCATTTTATAAACCATTTTATTCCATAAAATTGTGACAATGATACCTTCAACATCAAAAAAGCCTTGCTCTCTTACTACATCATTTGCCTACTATGGCACACATATTACTATATCTCTCTTATAGCCAGACACACAACTTGGTCCCTAATAATCAAACCTTATTCCACTTTAAATAACTCAATCTAATCAATCAACCAACTTCTCAATCAATTCAAACTATAATAACCTTGTTTCTATCATTACACCACTAGTCATCACTTTTGGATCGAACTCCTCTATCACAAATTTCATCCCTCTCCCCAAAGAGGGGCATCATTCCTACTACTCTTATTCTTACACTTACCCAACATACCTATCCACTCTCATAGGTGGATACACCATGATTCATAAACCTCTAGTATTCAAATTATTAGATTTAGCTCAGATCAATCAAAATATATAGTGATTCATATTACATGGGTCATTTTTCATTATTTAGTACATTTAGTTGGATATACCTTTAGTTTATAGATACATAGATTAGTCAGATATATAATGGTTCAAATTATATGGATTCATAGTGAATTATGTATAGATTTAGACCAGATACCAGATTTGGGGGCATGTATATTATTACAAATCTCACACATACATCATGACATAGTTATAGGACCAAATAGTAGATTATAGGCATAGTGTAGAGCACATTGTTTGATCTCCATTTTTACACATGAGACATAGCACGATAGTTCATATCATATGTGGTTATATATATTTCTATATTATACAGACACATCACTCACATACCAAATTTGGCGGCATGATATAAATGATCATGTTCTTCAATATCTAGGATTATACAAACTTAAATGGAAAGGCATGCCATTCTCTTCTCAAACATTTACCAAAGTTATAGATAACACCCATATGTACCCAAGTTTTCACCAGGTTTAACCATATGATCATCTTTTATGGTTGGTCCATATCATTATCTAGACCCAGACTATACGAGTTTGTGTGGGACAAAGGACAGGCATTGGTTTTGGGCCTCTAATCACTTCTCAATTCTAGTTCAGATTATTTAGAGTGGGGGCATGACCAAATTTACTCTTCATAGTATAAAAATTCTATAAACACATTTTAAATTACATGAGTTTATGTGGGACAAAGGACAAACATTGGTTTTGGACCTTTCAGGATTTCTAATTTCTATCCAGATTTAGCATAGGAGGTAAGCATTGTCCTCTTTCTCCATGATTACATAGATTATATATTTAGATTTAGTATATGGGGCATCCATTTTATGGACTCCTTCTTTTTTTAGGCACTATTAAGTTCTCCATCCATTTCCATGGCTAGGAATTTTGACCCTTTTTAGCAAACTTATCTCCATGCAGGTAGGTTCAAGTACGCATTTTTCTTTTCTTTTTTTAACTATAATACTTCATTTTATTGCATCACTAAATTAGAATGGGGGAAAATGTATACACCCTAAATTGGTCAAACAACCACACATATCATGTCTTTTCACAGTCCTTTCATGGGAGACTCTGAATGAAGAATATGAGCCTTATTCACATTTATCCATATCTTTCATTCTATTCATTTGGGTCTTGTTCTAAGCTTGAATCACCTTTTTTCCTATTCCTAGTCATCGTGAGCATTTCAAATGATCATTACACTTCAACCAAGTCATATTTCCCATGCTCTTTCCATCCCTCCAATTTCCTAGCCTATAGGATAGGAGCATTGGGATTGGACTATAGCACTAGACCCTAGGGTGTCCAATTTCCAATGCTCCTATCCAAGGTCAATTTAAGCCTTAACAGTTAATGTCTTCTGCTAGATGAGTCCTATCTTTTTCTTATCTTCATCCCTAAGTTTTCTAATGTCATCTAAATGTAAATATATCTCTCAAATTTGAAATAATGAGTCTCCTATATAAAGGAATTCATAAAGCATTTTATATCTAACACTTACGACTTTGGCACATTACATAATAAAAAGCAATCAATAGTATAGCTCAACATTATGCATCACAAATAGACTTACATGATTGATCAAGTAAGGGCCTAGGTGAAATTAATTATTTCATATACCATGTACATTACCTAAGGGAGAACTACATTTGATCTACGACCCTAACTTGAGGGTTAATGTAGGTAGCAATTAGGGAAATAAGGGTTCTAGATCATGTGATCATTCTTCCCCAAACCCATTTTTTCCTCATTTTACTTTTGATGCATTTTTTGTTTACATGTGTGTATATGGATACAAGGTTTTGATATTGAAAAGGACCTACAATAAGATCTATTGACTTTCAACCCCAAAAATTTTGTACATAAGATCATGCAGACCTAACAAACACAACCTATAAATCTTAGATCCTCAAGATAATAGCAGTAGAGGTGGACTACAACACCAGTGCCACTCCTATCCATTTTTTATGCTCCTATGCAATCAAAAAATGAAGTTTATATCTAGATTCCAAATAGTGCCCAAGTCTTGCATCTTAATTTCTAGCTCCTAAATCATCCATTTCAACCCATTTTTAGATAAGTTTATTTCTCTTCCTAATGTAAATTACTTGATAAAAATCTATACTTTACCCTATTAAACTAGATTTTTCCTCTTATTTCAGACCTCTTATTATTTAAGAACTAAACACTAGATTCCCAAAAATAATAAAACAAATACTATAAACAAATATAGATTCTAAATGATGAACAAGAAGTGATTGTTAAAGACATTACTTTGAAAAAATGTATAGACAAGAATAAACCATTGTATTTATTCTTGATAGGTGGTGTAGGGAATAGAAATACTTTTATAGAAAAAATTATATTTGAAACCCTTGTTCACATTTATGCACAGTCTATGGACAACAATCCATCCAAGCCAAAAGGTCTTATTCTTGCATATATAGGTAAAGATGCATATAATGTAAGTGGAATAACATTGCATTCTCTTATTTTTTTTCCTTTTAATAAGTCACAACTAATTCTTTTTGGTAGTGAACAAATTGATACATTGTCCAAATGTTATAATCAATTGTGGATAATGCTAATTGATGAAATCTCACTTGTCAAACCAAGAACCTTATACTATATTGACAAATGTTTATGTGACATTATGCAGTTGCTAAATATGTACTTTGATAATTGACATGATCTTTTGTGGAGACTTTTATCAGCCCAACCCATTGACCAAATTTGACCATATGTCAAATTTGGTCAACCCATTATATATTCAAACTTCCTATAGGGTCTTGTTAGGTCATAAATGATCACATGGTCATGATTAAGGTCACTTAATATGTTTCACCTTAGTTTGTTATGTCATTTGTCTTAATATTCCCTTATGTCATATTTTTGGTTTTTATAATGAACTTGTATGTATTTTACATAGAAGGAAAAATTTCAAAGTGTACTCTAATGTACCATGTGTCATTTAGATGTTAGGAGTCAGTTTTAAACTAAATAAATGTAGGTTTAAAGTGGAATTCAAGAAGATTAAGCAGTTTCAAGCAATTTAAAGGCAAGTTGTACAATCAAGGATAACCCCTTGGCATGTGGGAAGATTCAAAGGGATCTCTATAGGACCCCACAAGTATTTTCTAGGCTTGAGAATCTTTAACAGGCTTAAAAATGACAAAAGATAGTCTATCTCCTTCATCACTCTCCTAGACAAGATCATCCAAGTCAACTAATTTACTCTTGACCTATGGATAGTAAGATGAGAGTTAATTTGAATGAATTTTGGAGTATTTAATATCCTTTATGGATTTCTTTTACATGGAAATATTTTTTGGTATGGTGTACTATTCTCTATGAACTATCCCTAAGAATGCTATTGACTTTAATCTGCCTTCATAACCCTTGCACCTTTAGTATTCCTATATATTTATAGTTGTCTGATGCTTCCAAGTAGTGAAAATGATCTTATAGATAATTTTATTCCTTTCAATGTTGTTTATAACCTATTTTTCATGTGAGATCATAAATAGATACACAATATCATCCTTAAGTTTGGAGCAAGCACCATCGATGGTCTACAAATAGTTGTTTTCAGTTGTAGTATTTTATCCTCTCATAGTGGATTTATATCAAAGGTAATACACTTTTCTTACCTCCTCTCTAATCATGGTTATTTTATAATCAAATTAAACATACCAATGGAGGATTTAAAACTTTGAAAATAGGTGGAATTAAAGATGGCTCATATACATAGTCAAACTTCAATATAATAGCAACCTACAAGACTATGTAGGAGGTCAGAGACAGAGTGTTGAATAGATTATAGAAGTGTTTGGATTAAATTAAGGCTTTAAGTAGGCCTAATAACATAAATAAATAAATTTTATGATTTGTGAGGCAAATACACATATCCAAATCTAAATCCATGTTCCCAAGGTTAAAATGGGACTTATTAGCTTAATGTCTTTGAAAAGGGACTCATTAATTTGTATCAAGCATACTTAGAATGAAATAAGGAGCTTGAGAGGATAAATTAATTTTATCACATCTATATGTACCATGTGTATGAGACCTCAAGAAATTGAGGAGTGTTAAAAGGGTTCATATGCTCCAAATTTGTGAAATTGGTTCTAAGTTTGGACGTCATGATTTTATGAACAATTGTTAACAATCCAGACCTCCTAATACCCTTGTTTGGACCCCATGGAGAAGAAAACAATGGACAAATATGATTCAAATTATCATGAAATTTCTTGGTACATGTTTATAACTCCCCTAGGCTCCTTGACATCAAACTTTTTAAATTGTCACTTGTATAGACAGGGATAATATTGAGTTTCTTACAGGATTTGAGTTGTTTTGAAAGTAAAAAGGAGGATGGATAAGTGAGAGAAATTTTTGGATGTCTTTAGATACTTATCCTAACTTATAAAACTCACTTATCACCTTGGTTTAACATGAAATACCTTTGTTATCTCATTCATCGTAGGCAGTCTAAACAGATGGTGACAAGGCAAAATGACTGTTAAGGATTGGGAACAAGAAGTGTTTTATGAGTTTAATAAGGATATTTTGATATAATAAAAGGAAAATTATATATATACTATTTTCATAACACATATTAAATTCATTTCTTTGAGCAACTACAAGTCATTTTGATGACAAGTGTGAGGACAGACCTAGGGGACTGTAGATGAATGATTGTAAGAAGTGACTGATAGGTGAAAAGAATGAATGAATTAGTTAGGGAGGTTTATATGACATAAAATTACATATTTTATACCTTATCACATCATATCATATGTTTCAATGATTCCTAAGGAAGTTTCAAATAATCAAATAAACCCCTCACCATCATGAAGGTAGTTTCAAAGAAACACAATGAAGAGTTCTATGCCAACTTGAGGAAAGTGCTTTTTTTTAAAATGACACGTATTTATGATATATTAATAACTTATTTTCCAATTCATTCCATGGAATTTTAAATTATTTTAATTTTTTGACACTTGTTCTTGTGACCCTTGAGCTTCATTTCTTTTCTCTCCTCTCTTTGCTCTTTATATTCAAGCCTTTGGCTTTGTAATGGATCCACAATTGGTATGGAAAATACATTTGGTTTTAACACCTCATTTGAATTTGAATAAAGTTTTTTTAAGTTGATTCATTCTCTAAAATCTCTTTCCTAAGTGTTTTAAGTGGTTTAGGTGGTTGGTAAGTGATACACATGATCTCCTTACTTCCATTTCTACTCTTGCATGTTTGTGTGAGTGACATCTCTTCTAATAGGTTTCATAAAGTGTATTATTTTTTAAGTGTGTCTTGAAGTGTGAGAGGGATTATTATTTCCTTGAATCAGACCTTATTTTCTTTGCCTCTATATAGGCATAGCAGTCTACCTCTATGATAAATATTTAAGTGGATGGATGTGCCCATCCGTCTCTACCACCCAGTGCCAACACCCAATTAACATAGACTCCAGCCCCCCTTAGATATAGTTGGGCCCATCTATATTACCTCCATAGTAGGGTGGTAGGGTTTGGAAGAGAGAGAGCCCCTTCTTAGTGCCCACTAACACTGGCTTTGTCATATCTATATCTATTTGGTGGGGTTATGCTAGAAGGATATAGAGTTGAAGTCAATTTGAGTAGTCTTATTTCTTAAGTTCAGATGAAAGTGTGTTATATGGAGTTATATTGGTGTATCACCTCATTAACATAGGTTTATTTATGTTTCTTTTTTCCCTTTTCACCCCCAATAGTCATTAGTCTAGTGTAGTGTGAGCCTAGAAGATAAATCAAGGGATCTAACCCTTTTGAACCTAGAGATTTATCTCATGTAGTGGTTTGTATATGAGGAGAGATAGTTCTATGTTATCCTAAAATTGATAAGGTATATTTAACTTCTCTAGGGTAAAATTTTAGGCTCTAATAGTTTTGGCATGCCCAGTGGTATATGAATTCCATGAAGATTGTTCAAGATAGATGTTGGATTTGACAATAAGGAGCTATAACAGTCCACTTCTTGTAGTATTTAGCAACTCCAAAGTTTCAATCTTGGTTTTAGGATATTTCACTCTTTCATGCCTAAGGTAAACACAAGGTCTCTCACCAAAGGCATACCTTTTTAATTTCAAGAGATTCCTCCTTATTTGTACAAATCAATTAGATTTGAAATACCCACCCCTAACCAAAGAGGTCATATCTTGCTCACAAACCCATAAAAAAATTTATTCCCCCATTCTTGTAAATTCCTAAGGCAATCATGGTAGGGAACCATCCTTTTATATCTTTTAATGGCTATATCCCTCTAAGACTTTCCCAATATGATGATATCCACATATCTTCCCTCAAAAGAGTTCCATCATACATCGATGAGTCTTCCATCACACTTATTGAGTACATAAGGAATATTGCTAATTTCTGTAATATCTATCACATCATTGACAAGAACATTACAATCAAGTTGTTGTTTGTCTCCTCTAAAGGAAAATATCTTTACTAGTATGAAACATTGGCACCTGAATCAATCACAACTTGGGATGAGTTTGGAGATGTATTGAGAAGAAGATTTAAGGACAATAATAACAACTTGTCACTAATGAATCAATTAAACACCATTAAGAGAGCACCTTAAGAAGTCATTCAAGACTTTGACATAATATTTCATAAGACATGGTATAGAATCCCAATCTTGGTAAGACCAATAAATCACCATGTTTTCCTTTAATATCTTAAAGCATTTGATAGTGACATTTTAGTGTTGATATAATATATGGGAGGTGACACTCTATCTAATGCATATGAGGTGGCCATTAGGGAAGATAATTGTTTGATTTAGGCTTAAAATATTACCCCAAGACTTCCCATGCCTCTATTTTTTTACTTGAAAACTTCTACACCTATTTTTACCCCTAATCCTACACCTAAACATAATTTCATTTCCCCTAGTCAACCAAGCAAACCTAATGAGGTAAAAAGGATAAGAGATATAAAGCAAGAGATCATAGGTATAAATAGGATCATTCAACAATAATAAGTAAATCCATTCTAAAGTCACTATCAACCTAATCAATCCTACCCCAATTTTTAAGGCAATAGACCTCCTTTCCAAGGTCATCTTCAAGGTCAAGGACAACTTGTTCAATTTAAGTCATATGGTGGTTACAATCCTAATTATCATTCCACCTTAAGGGCACTAGTACCTAATCAAAATAAACTTTCCCAAGAGCACAATAGTCAACCCTGAATATACCAACCTTATAATCCATATCCCTATGTTAATGAATCCTTTAACCAAACCTTCATGGAAAATTTGGGAACTATACCAACTATGACTCAAGATGAAGTAACAAATGGAGGAGTGAGTAATGGTAATGTTGATCAAGTGGGGTATACAATGGTAAATTTTTAGAAAGATAACTCATGTGTAGTCAATCATCAAGGGTAGTCAAGAATGGATATTTTTTTATAGTTTTAAACATAAGGAGTAAGAGGAAGATAGTTGAGGAAGTTCAAGGGGATGTTAATGGTTCTCGAATGAATGTTTAAACAGCTAGAAGACTAGGTATGTATAATGTCATTACAAATACACAAGTAAGTTAAAGAGATCAGAATGTTATAAGTTCTTTCATACCTCAGAATTCTCAAGGTGTAGGCATCATGATTCCTATTAGTGGATAAGCATAATTTAGAGATTCTTTCAATAACATTGTAGAATAAAATGAAGAGGCCTCATTTGAATGTATCCATGTGGGATACATTTGAAATACGTGGACAAGTAGACGTAATTTAAGAAGAGTTATCTAAGGATTAGTTTGACAACCAAATAGCCTAGATAAAGAGAGGAAACCTTGATAAATACCATGAAGCTAAGTGAAGGACAACCAAGAAAAATTGAAAAGGTAGACAAACCTCCTTCATTATATCTATCCATAATTATTGCAAATTATTTGGTGCACAATTGTCTCATTGATAGTGGATCTCATACTTTTGTCATGTCTAAACAAGTAGTAAACAAACTAAACTTGAAGTATGAGCCTCATGAAAAAGGAGTGTTACGATTGGATGGGTCAGCTACCAAGACCATTGGCATAATCAAAGGTTTTCAATTGATTATCCATTATTATCCTACCTTCACTATTTCTCAAGATGTTGTAGTGGTAAATGTACCTCATCATTTTCCACTTTGTTTGTCAAGTTATTTGACCACTAAAATTGGGCATTATCTAACTTTAGACTAGTCCTACATGGGTTTTAGGACTAGATATAGTGAAAAAGTGACAATCAAGTCTGAACCTCTTTCTAGTTTTCATGTTGAACCTTATGTGCCTTATACTTCTAATGTGAATTTATTTATGATTGAAGAAGATGATCATCCTAGTGATCAAGATCCTCTAACTCTCTTTGATGACATATCTTATTTTTATCTTGATGAGTGGGGAGATGAGCAAGGTGGATTTGAAGAAACCAGCCTTGGAAATTACATACTTCATGAGGATTATGATGTAGCCATTGAAGTAGATCATGATAACATCCTAAAACAAGTTACATTGGGAAACTATCTTGTACACATGAGTGATGGTGTGAGTATCCCATCTATGTTAAAACATGATAGTCCTAGTAAGCATCCCATTTTGCCTACAAAATAAGAAAACATTTTTGAACCTAAACATCAAGAGGAAGTATATAACATGTGGAAAAAATTCAATGCCATTCTGTAAGAATTTGAGGAATTAAGGAGGCCTTTAGTTGTTCAAAAGGAGTATAGACCTGATCAATTTAACCATGTTTCCATTGAGTATAAGGAGGAGCCTGAGATAAGTATCAAGCAAGAAGCAATATTTTCATTTTAAGATGTGTTTGATGAGCATGAGGAAGAGTTTGAGACCTCAGCTAACCAGGAAAAAACTATGGTTAACCAATAAGTGCTTGGTAGATCTAAACATAGTTTTTATGACTCTCAACACAAGACATTCCATAGTTCAAATATACCTAAAGTTGGGAAGGTTGTGATGATCTCAAATGATCATATTAAAGACTGTCAAGTCAACATGATAAAGTCTAAACAAGTTTTCATCTTGAAAAAGAATTTTGAAGGGCTAGGTGGAGTGTTCTTGAGAACTCTAGATGATAAAATTGTAGTCAATAAAAGACCTAACCATGGTAAATCACTTGATTATCTCCACAAGCAAGTTTTCATTGACAAGTATGCACCATATGAGGACTATTTTATTAGAGTATCACTGATGCAAGAGGCATTGTCTTTGACCCTAGTGAAGCAATGAAGAGTGGTTCTTCACCCTAAGATTTTTGAGGTATTTTACATACTAGGATAGGTGTGTTTTTTTTCAATGAGGGACACACTTAATTTGATCCATTTTGGATCATCTAGAGTCCTAATTTTAACTTCTACAGTATCCTCCACAAGAAGAGTTGAACCATCTTTCAAAATGGTTGGTAAAGATTTGAATTGGCATGTAATATTAGAGTCCTCTATTAGGATGGGCTCTTTAATTTCTCTTAGGCATGATGAATCAAAATCTCCTAATGGTTGGGATGGCCATGTGACAAACATTATTAGAAACTCTTTGATGATTCAATCAAAATCTTGTTGTTTATCAAGATTGAACTCAAACCCATAGGCAAGTTCATCGTTGGTGGTCTCTTACGTTATGTTTGAGAAAGGTTGAACACCCCCATTTAATGGCACTTGAAATGGGTTTTCACCATGAGATTGGAATTTCTCTTTACTATTTCCCTAGTCCAAAAGTACCTCAAAGAGGTTTCCACTTTAAGACCTCAATGTTTTATTTAATTATTTATGGCTAAGGGTGTTTAGCCATTCTCCAAAATAGGCTATAGGATCTAGTTTGATTGAAAACCCTTGTTTTTGGTCTCCTAATGGAACATTGTCCCTCAAGCCTTAAAAATCATAGAAGGCCTCATCATTAAGAAACTTATCAACCAACATTGTTGATTGCTGTTGGTCCTGGTCTATCAATTGAGGGTAATATAATGGAAGTGGATTATGTTGAATAATTGGTCAAAGGTTAGAAGTGGATTATGTCAACCAACACTGTTGATTCTTGTTTATCTTTTCCCTTTCATTTCCATTCTAGGTAGGGTGGTTTGGCTTTAGGTTTTCAATAGGACTTAGGGTTATGTGGAATATTAGCAATATGGAATGTATCATGGGTCAAATATTCTCTTGGGCCATTAGCTGAGATAGTATAATGATTAGACATTTCAAGAGGTGGCACATGGGAAATGGAATCAAGGGTATTTGAGTCAATAAAGTTGGCCTCTATTGAATCAACAAGTACTTCTTTTCCTTTGTCCTTCTTAAGAATTAGATTCAAACTAAAGTAGTAGTTATATCTTTGGTACTCAACCTCTAAATGTATGCAATGTTTGCATGGCTTCAAATTTCCATGGATAGTAACCTTCATACCTGAATGGGAAAACTTGATACACTGGTGCAATGTTGAAGGGATTGCATGAACCTCATGTATCCAATGTATACCCAAAATCATATTGTATGGCAAATCAAGGTCTAACACATGGCATAGTGTATTGTGGGTTAAGGGCCCAATGATAAATAGAAATCTAATGGTGGCTTATGATTCCCATTCTTCATTACCATAATCCTTAATTATGATTATTTTTTGTTTTAGAAAAGCTATAATGTATCTGAAAAGCTTAATAATATTTAGAAACATAATGTTTAGACTAAATCCATTGTTTATGAGGACATTCTTCACTTTGTGTCATGTTATGACAAATTCAATGTATAATGGATTGTTATGAAAATAGCCAATGGATGACATATCGCTTTGGTCGAAGGTTAATCATTGGTCTAGGGCTAAATGTTTAACCAAAGATTAATTTTTTTTTGGAGATATGTCATTAGGAACTTGGGATTGGTCAAGGAACTCTGTTAATATGTTATTGTGGATTATAGACATATGCAACAAATTCAAAAAGGAGATTTATGTGGGTATCTTTTGTAATTATTCCACAATATTAAACGTCTTTTATTTTACAATGTTAAATGGCTTGTTCCTTACCAGAATAGTGGGTTGGATGGGTGAAGTGGTAGACAACTATGGGCCTGGTATGGTAATCTTCAAACTTCAAGTATTGATTACATAATTGGGATTAGATACAAGACCATTGTTGCTAGAAAATGATGTTGGTGGGGGACTAAATAGGATAAGTCTTGGTTATCAGTGCACTTGTGCATGGTCATGGGTCAACTATGAGTTATCGATATGAGGTCCAAAATTACTAATCCCTACTTGTTGGTATGTATGTATGCAATCCTAGGTTAAAGAAGGATCATCGGCATAGGTTTGTTGGTTGGAATTGATTAGTAATAGTCACTTTTGATTAATAATTAGTCTTGAATTGATGGAGATGGTGGAAATGCAATGTCCCATAATATGGCCTACAACCTTGCTATAGTCATGTGCAATAGTGTAGGAGATCTGTTGGTTGTTGGCATCATTCTAAAATTAGTTCCATCCATTCATTTGACATTGTTGTTATTACTGATTTTATTGGTTTGATCTTGGTTATTGATATTATTATTGCTACTATGTTGGCCTTTATTGTTGCTATTGTTGGTTATTATGTTGTGCAAATTGGTTTTGATAAATGTGAAGGTTCTCATTGGATGTGAAATCTCCATTATTCAATGTAATCTCCTTATTTTACAACATATTCTAAATCAAATGTTTAATTTTCACATAATGATGCAAATTATGTCTACTAACTTGATGATACTCACATAATTCATTTTGTTAGTATCAATCAGGATAAGGAATTCCCTTAGGATAGTGCTTTGAAATAGGCCAACTGATAAGATTAGTGGAGGTGAGATTGTAAAACATAGATTCAATGGGTTATTCAAGGTCACTAAAGATGCAATGAGTAGGCACAATTATCCTTGGAGGATAGATTTACAAAGGCAAATGTTGTGTTTATTACATCAGTCTAGGTTTTTGTACTTATTACATCTACAAAATAGGTTGTTGATTAGGAGTAATTCGTATATACAATGTAGATTGAGAAAATAGTGTTTCCACCATTTAGACATGTTGTGAGTCAATTACTCCATTCCCCACAACATTCTTGTTATAGTTAAATGGCTTGGGTTTGTCATAATTATTAGCTTGCACTGGTTACGATGCTTGCACTTAGACTTAGTTTTGGCCATTATTTTAGTTTTGATTATGGTTTTGATTTGATGAGGTTATTTTAATGATACCTTTGTTAATAAATGATCTTTCAATCAAAAAACCTTTGACAATGATTTCCTTAAAAGTGTATGCACATTGTAGCTCCAAATGGTAAGATATCATTATGTAAATTTTTGGTAAACACAATGGCTAGTTGTTTGTCTAGTAGACTGTGGGTGAATAAGCGAGAAAGGGCTCCCCATCACTGTATATAACTTGAAAATATTTCACTAGTCTTTTGTTTTGATTTCATCAAATTTACCAATGAAATCTCATGCTTGATATTATAGGAGAAGTGTTGTACACACTTCTCTAAAAGATCATCAAAATCAAAAATTGAATTCTTAGGTAATTTTAGAAACCACTCCATAGCTTTTCCTTCTAAACTCCTTGGAAATAATAGTAAGAGGTATATGTCATTTAAGGCTGTTGGTTGACAAACAACAAATAATTTTGTTAAATGGGCCTTGGGGTCTCCTTTCCCCTTGTATTTGTCAAATTTTAGTGGCTCATACCGTAGAGAAAATTGTATTTTCAAATACGCCATGTTGAACGGGTAAGAACACACATCATCTAACTTAAACTTATTAGTTTGATTTCTAACTTGGATGAGATAAATTGCATCTTTCATCTGTTGTAGTTCTTGGGCTAGAAAACTAGAGGGAACATTGGTCTAAGGTGGGCGTTGGGTGGTCAAAAGTGGATTAGTTCAACTGGGATATAATAGAGGCATGGTTTTCTATGGAATGTTGGTTTGGTTAGGGAATTGATCAGGAATATGCATACATGTATTTGGGTACAATTGTTGGAATTTCATGCATTGATGTGCGATATTCTAGTTAGGATTTGGTATGTAGGCTTGGTTTTAGGGAAATTATCACTAAGATGGAAGGATATGGCTGGGGTTGAAGTACTGTGCCTATTGAGGTTTATTAGGGACTTATTGTTGACTAGTCAAACCTTGCTAATTAAGGGGAAATTATGAACCAAAGCCCTGTCATTGAGCTTGTGGCATGTTTGGCATGAGAGGTAATTTTTGCCTAATCGATACTGGTGGAACACTAAAACCTATTGATTATCTGAATATTTTATGGGAAGTAGATGTATGTTGAAGTTTTAGCATTTATTTCTAACCAATATTCATACATTATTGATTAGACATCATTTTTGATTGTATTGGTATGTTTCTCTATGATTGAAGAGGTATGTTCATCACTACCTAGCGAGGTAGAACATTGGATTCCCCTTGTTGAGGTGGCATAATGTTTTGCCTATGTTGTGTGGGTATGTTGGATGGTGCCTATTATTTTGTAATGTTAGTTGTCACTTTTTTTGGTTGAGTGAAATTCATCACATTTTGTTGAGCCATGGCATTGGTCATTGCTTGACTACTTAATCCTTGAGGTTGCATTCTTAAAGAAGCAATTGGTTGAGGATTAGAGATAATTGTTTATTGAGGTTGGGAGGTAGAATTTCCTACCCATTACATTTGTGAACCACTCAGGGTGTTAACTAAAGGCACATTTTTTTATGGACTAATTTTTTATGCATTTACACCACTTTGGTTTAGATTGGACATCATTTATGCATTGTCCACTATGTTTGGCTCATTATTCTATGTAGAATTAAAAGACACTTTTTTTATTTTTGTAGCATTAAACATGTCTCCAACTAAATTTATTTGCATGAATGGGTCTATACCCCAATTTTTTTGGCCTACCAATTCAATTAAGACTCATGTTGAAGGAGCTAACTTGATAAGAGGATCATTTGACATGGTTATGTTGTTGAATTTGCATGCTAGGTTTAGATAGGTTTGGTATGTTTTATGCATCTATATGAAATGGTCCTCCATAATGTATTTTCCGATGACAAACATATGAGGGTCCTGATACGACATCAACACTATAGCTTGAGGATTTCTAGAAGAGGCATGTTTGTTACTTTAATTATAAGGCATGTTGTAAGGCACTCTTATTAGACTCGAAATTTTTTTTTGGGGAAAGTCTACTAGATCCATGGCTCTAATTAATATTTTGTTCTTTTTTGTAAGCAAGTGATGATAAAAAAAATAAGGGTCATAGGCTAATGGCATTGTAATGTAATATAGTTGTTGTTGGACCTATTCTATAACTGAATGTATGTTATCTAGGTATTATGTCATTTTCTCTTGATCTTGATTTGAGTATGAAGATGTGTTGACCAAATAGTGGGCCAAAGGATCTTGGCTTTCTTCCCCCATTTGAGTGTTGTAAGGTGGATAAGTATTTGTCTCACAAATGACATTGTCTCCATAGGGGTCTTGAACAACATCTTCTTGTGCAACCACATTACTATACCCTAGATTGTACATGACTCCACTACATGTATTGTGAGACATATCTGAATTAATTATGAGAGTTTTACAGCAAAAGAGTTAGAGTTCTACAAACTCTTAAAAATAATGTCTAAAAAGACAAATGGTTCAAACTCGATCTAACTTAGTCAAAGGATGGAGTTGTATCTTCAAAAGGATTTATTATAAGACTCGATAAAAAATAGTCTAACAATAAATGTCTCACACAAAAAAGGTCAAGTGCATGAACTAAAGACAAAATGCCAAACTCTAGGTTCAAAGTTTTCCAAATAGGTCTAATCTAGGAAAATAAAAGTTGCTAGGTATTTTGGCTAAATGCGACATCAAAAGCTAGGTTGATATCGACATGTGATAGGACTTTAGGCAAAAAAATTACAAAAACTAGACTTAAAACAATGAGGTATTTAATCTAACAAAATTGAAACACTTTGGCATAGACTAGACACTCTACTTTAGACACGAACTTAGACAAATTGGCATAAGGCATGAAATCAAAGGCAATTGGAGATAGACTGTTTTCTTCCAAATAAAGGCACAAACAAATAGTTTTTGAATTTGGGTAAATAATTAACCTAAGTTATAAAATCCAAAGAGAAAGATTGATGCCTAAGCCTAAATTACACAAGTATAAATAGAAATCAATAAATGTTTGAATTCAAAATTGTCAAGGTTAATTAAAAACTCAACTTAGGAACACCAAGCTTTTTAATCAAATAAGTTAGACAAAGGTGGACAACATAATGACACTAGGTAAAAGGTCCCAAAGGCACATTAGGATTGGTTTCAAATATGAAACTTGGACACAAGAAAAAATAAGACTATGAAACAATTCAAGCAATGTAATGATGTTATCATGATCTAAAGGTATGATATATGGTTTATTTCAAGACTCTAAGGCACAAAACTTGAAATTATTTGGGCAGAGTAACATTATCCATTTAAATCAAGTGACACACACAATGTTTTTGACTAAAAAGTTTAAAACAAAGGCATGGTGTCAAGTGAATGGCACAACACCTCCTTAAACAACGGAGTGGCTAAAAATTTTAAGACAAAGACATGATGTCACATTTGGGATATGAATATTTATGGATATGAATATATATTTGGCCGACCAAGAATAAGTTAAGGCAAATATCATCTAGGAACTTTGAGGGTCCATGCTAATTTCAATGAAGTCCCTAGTTGGAGCCCAAGTACAGACAAAAACTCATCTAGTATCCTATATGTCTATGTCCTTGTATTTGTATCTTATAAATATAGTAAACATCACATTTAATTGCATATGGATGTTTCACAAAGGCCATGTTATGTGGTGGGCCAAATTTTGCATAGTTTTGGATTCATCAATATTTCTGATTCAAAAAACTCACAAAAAACAAATTTGACCATAATCTCACTCTCAATGCAACTTATCATCCAAGTTGTCAATCTTGAAGCCATGTTCTACAACCTAACCAAATGTAAGTATGAAGGATCATGAAGCCTGAGGTGGGCATGCCTAACAATGAGGTGGGCATAAAAATAGGTACATGGCTTGGGTATCACCTATAGACTATGGAAGATTTAAATTTGTCAACTCTCTCTTTAAGTAATTTTTTAATGATAACAATTGAGGATCAACTCTCTCCTTCGGTAATTTTTTAAAGATAATGCTTTTTTTAAGTAGTGTGGGGTATATCATTTGTTGGTAGTGAAACTAGTTATCTTTAATAACAATAAAAATAATAAGAGTTATGATGTAGTTATAGTACCCATTTTATATGGTTTGATGTGAAACAATATTGTAGTTGGAGGAGATGCTCAAAAAATGTTTTCCCTGAATTCTGTAATTGATTTTATTAAATTTGATATTGTTTAAGTTATAAATGGAATATGTTCTAGAGGGACATTTTGTTGACTCTGTGTAACCATGCTATCTAAAAATGATGTCATATTAAAGAGATATCATGTGCCAACTCTTAATATACAATATATAAGGTGGAATATTGTTACCAAATGGGTCTATTGAAGCAGATGCCAAAAAATTAGCACTGACCATCATTATGTTTAGAGATTCAAAAGTAGATCTAGGAAAAAACAATAATATTTCAATTCTTCTCAAGACTAATTTACTTCCCAGTATATGTCATTATGCACATATTCACTAAATATACTCTCACTAGTGAGTATAACTAGAAATAATGTTGGGGTTTCATAAAGCTTAGGAAGAGATTATGCCTGGAGGCATTGTGGCTTTGCCCATTGTGCTTCCCCTGCTCAAGGTCAATTAATCATTGAGATTTATAGATCTTGTTTTTCTTTTTTAATTGTCTATGGATTATAAGATTGAATTATAAATGGATGAGTATAATGTTCTCTCATGTACTATGACGTAAATGAATATTTTTATTCTAGTACTAGGTTTGGAGGCTATTGTTTTTAAAAGAAGTGATTTTCACATTAGTATTTTCAACCTATGTTTTTTAGTTTTTTTGTGTGTCAATAATCATAGCTAAAAGATGGGTACAAAATAGGTAATACTAGCATATCTGGACTTAGGTATCCAGGCATTTGAAACTTGTCACACAACAATAATTGTTCTAGTTTGAATATTATTTTGATTTTTTAAACTAAAATTGGTAATTTGAAGTGAATCTTGGCCATGCTATTAAATCTGAGTGAAAGCAATAAAATAATGGCATTATCACCTTAGAATGGGAGCTTTCTATAAATTTAAGCTATTCGACCATCTCAAACTTAGGATACTAAAAAATATGTTATAATTTGAAGTGTTGTTTGAAGGCCCCCTACTAGCCAGAGCAAGCAACTAGAGAAAAAAAAGTAAGGAGAAATGTAGGTAATTATGGTCAAATGGTTACATTAAATTTATTATCACTATCTAGTTTTTTATATCATCTGAGTTATATATTCATCTTTTCACTTATTAATACTACATAATAGGGGCATTGCCCTTGAATATTCATTTACTCTTTACAATCATGCATATTGCTTCCTTTTTCTAAAATACTTAATTAAGTGTATTTGACCTATATAATTCATTTGTAGGAAGAGTAAAAGGAAAACCTGGGAATTGTAATGACAGTTGATGGTAGCATTCATATCCTTGATGTAGTTAACAATGATGGTCATCCAATTATCCACTTGTCTAAATGAGTAATTCCAAACACGGTCTATTCAATTTATTCTTGTAGAGGTATAGGTGGCCATAACAATATGCTACAAGTTGCATAGTTGTTAGACCACATGTCCTTCCTAGTGTTGTATGTATCCAAACTGTGTTGTTAAGGCCCTTCAAAACATGTACACAGTCAAATTATACTACTATAATTTTATGTCATTATCATGGCTTTTGAATCATTTTATTGGGCACAATCAATCACACTTAATAACTATTTAACTCAAATAGGAGAAAATATAATATATTCCTATCCATTGAAATGTTGGTAACTATTCATGCAATTGCTTTTTTCCATTGGCCAACATGATTTCCTAGCCAAAGTAATCATTGGGGGAGAAAACAATAGTACCATGCCTAAAGGCAGGTACTAATGACATTGCATTAAAATATTATTTTCTTACTTTTATTAAAACAACTATAATAACATTTAAATTAAAACTTCTATCCTATTTCAACTAATACGAAAATAAAATAAAAAATTTAGGATATTTTGGATTATATGTGTTATGTATTGATTAATTATCTAATGACAAAGTTGTCAGCATTATTATTGGAAAGATAAATTATTATTCATAATCACAATTTTTTTTTTGTGTTTTTGAGAATCTAAAATTTGAACAATGTCTTTGCATCCATAAAATTTAAACTCTACTCAATATTTCACGTTCAGGTAGAGTTTTTATCTTAATTGAAAAATAAATTAAATGTTTTTTAAGTAGTGTGAGGTATAGAAGTTATTACAAATGTCTCCAAATTAATATTTCATCACATGATATGGCAATGTATAATCTCAAAGGCCTCATCATATACAACCTTTGCATCATCCAAATACAAATTAAAAAGATCAAATATAACCCACCTTGCCTGCATTGGCCTTCGAGAGAATAATATAATTATTCTAGAGAGGAAAAAATAATCCTAATACTTAATTTCCATGTGATGAAATATTAGTGCACCTAAGTTGGCCTGATGGTGAATAAAATGTGCTCCCAAAAGTGAGGTTGCATGTTCAAATCTTGTAGGGGTAAGGTATGCATGCCCCATATTTGAAGCATAGTAAGGTTCCTCCTACACATTGGGAGTATGAGGAGGTCCCATATACTGTAAACTACCTTATAGACCATAACCAAGATGCTACATGATATAGTGGACCTTAAAAATATATTATTATTGTTATTATTGTTATTTGTCATAACTTGAAACTCTAGGGAAACTCCCAGTCTATTACCATATTTCATAATTATAGTAAAAAGTCTTTTGTAAAATATGTGTGACCTCATTTTGGATTCATTGATGTTTTTTATTCTAAAAAATTAGTTCAAAGGCCTTTTAACTTATGAAAAAATTAATTAAATTATGACATTTTTTTGTTTTATTTTTTTTATTTCAATATAAAAATGTGTACCAATGCAAAGGATTAATCCAACTATAATTACATATTATTAGTTCTGAAGGGTAAACTTAAGGAATCAATTTCCTTTAACTATAGATTAAAGTCTACCTTATGGACCAATTATTATTCATTAGTTTTTGCCCATGGAAAATTTTTTAGTTTTGTAATAATCAAGATGTGTATTTTTTTAAAAAAATTATGAAAAAGGGTTGTTATCTGTGTTGTCATTAGTTAAAAAATTTTACATATTATTTAGGGGTACAGTAATGATGTCATAAATAGTGACTTCACACATGCAAAGGTGCATGGGAAATAGTCATTAACCTATGTAGATGTCTGTTAGAGCATACAATATTCTATAAAATGTTTTTAGCGATTAAGTGACATAATGGCTGGTTATATCACATATAGTGACTATCCTGAAAATTAAATATGCTCTTTGTAGTGCCACATGTCATTTACTCATTGGCACAGGTTCTTTGTGTTCATTTTCATGGCTTCCCCATGTTTTTCCACCTATGATTTGCTTTAACTCTCATCTACTCCCTTAGCACCACTTTTCATTTATCCATCATTATATACCCTTTTCTACTTGACTATACCTTTCCCTATGTTGATGCTGATGAGCCTCGATTCACAGTATGTCACCATGTGTTGACATCATGGGCCTTTGAGCCTTGATGATCTCTTTATGATATTTTTTGACTATGCAGAGCATTATATATACCTTTTATATCTTGAATTACCAAGATCATGCCATGTTACATGATCTTGAGGCCTCAAGATGGTCCCTTAGTCTATTTTGCATTTATGCCTGAAAGCTCAAACTTTCCTTGATGAGGACACGTGTTAATCAAGGCCTCAAATAGAAGATCGAATATACAAGATCAAACAAACAACTAAGTATAAATATTATAAATAAAATAGTCAAAGAAAATAAATTTATTATGTGTGAAAGATAAAGCTTCAACTATGAGTAAAATATGCAAGAAACACATGTAAAGATCTTCTATTTAAAACTAGACATAATTTGTATTCGATAGTTCTTGATTCGAATTCCAACCACTCTAAAATCTTGAAGAATGTGAAAATTTATAATTTTAAACCATGCATAAAACTTATAAGAATGATTTTAAAACCTGAAATGAAAAATAGTTTTGGTGATAATATCCAGTTTAATCAAATCAAAATAACACAATCGATTGTATAAAATAATTAAATCACAACATTTCTTAGATGAAAATTTTAGATTGAACATACTAAAATAAAAGGGTATTATGATTAATCTCACTTAGTAATTTATAACTCAATCATCTAAAATGGCTTCCACCCTCCTCAAGTCTTTAATGGTTTGATGTTTAGATGCACTATCAAATTTAAGGTCAAGGTTTGGTACCAGATACTAGGTTTCTATTGGTTTGTTATCGGGTCCACCTATACACTAATTGATCTCCTTCATATTATAGGATCACACAATGTTTCCACATTGCAACATCATGGGCCTTTAGGATGTGGGGGCACATTAATTGTTTGGGTTTGCACATTGATCCCCATCAAGCTTGGGTTTACATGATGTCACCACATGGTGACATCATGTATTTTTGAGCTTGGTGAGAAGAATTTCACTATTTAGACTACAAAAAATGGCCTGGGTAAATGTAATAGGGACACATGTCTCAATATGAGCTATGAGGAAGATTTAGGCTTTGAAAATTTCTCTTCAGTAAATCAGCCAAGGCATAAAAGTGAAAGGGTCTTGACCAAGCAAATGAATTTTGATGTGGATATGCCATTTTAAAAAGGGGCCTACAATTTTGATTAAGCTAAATTAACTAAAGTCTAAAGAATAAAGAATATCAAAATATTTTAAACTAAATTTACTCCATTTTTCACAAATATACAAAGGTCCAAGGCTATTTTACGCAATCTTAAAATAGAACATAACACGCAAATAGACTCAGATCAAAATTATTAAGTACAAAGGTGGCAAGTGTCACAAATATAGTAAAAGGTAGACTTAAAGACAAGTCAAGACAATCACTAATATCTTGAGGTCCCAAGATTGTGTCATGTGGTGTTATCTTAGGGACTCAGTTCTTAGAACATGTAGTTGTGAAAATACACAATACATACATCTTGACATGTACAATCAAGACACATGGTGATCATCTATTACACAAAGAGAATTTGATGACCTGGAGTCCCAAGATTGTGCCACATGGTGTGGTATTGTGAACTCTGAGCCTTGATAGTATAAATAATAAGTAGAGGAGATCGAAGAGGCTAAAAGTGTGACAAGTTTCATAAATCTATGGAAAGGATCATGGTAAAGAGGCCCAAAATCTGAAACATGTTGCAATACTATGTAAAGATCAATGAAGCTAAATTTGATAGCCATATCAAAAGTAATAACATATATAATGATGGGTAGACATGATAATGAACATCATAACTGATAGTTGACTATTTAAGGCAAAAAAAATGGTTAAAAATCCAAAGCACAAAAGATTGGTCAGTCGATTCATGTAATAGCTACAACTATGGATGGTTAGTTTTGATTTATTATTTAATTATCATTTGATCTACATAAAATTAGTCAGTTTAGTTTGAAAATTCAATTACAACAAATCATAATTGATAAAATAAACATGTATGAGTGAATATAGAAGATATAAATATTGAATAGTATAAAATATGTTATGTATGTGAACTAACTTAGAATTTATTGTTTTATAATGATTGTCCTAAAAACTAAATGCATATTTAGTTAAAAATGTACATGTAGTATCAGACCCATGCATTTTTAATAACTCATACATGAAATGATTTAATGCATTTTCCCAATCTAAACAATTATGTTCACTATGGATTGCACATTGCTAGAGTTCTCTTGTATAGTAGATAAGTTCATTTGTATGCGTCATTTTTCTATTGCATCACTGATAAATAAAGTTTTGTTAAAAAGTAAAAAGCTATGAAATAAGATGATTGAAACTGATTGAGCTAGTTATTGTGTAGTCATCTTTGATGTGAGTGCACTTTTTGAATCTATTTGTCATATTTTGTAGTGGATTACTTTTGATTTGAGTTAAACAATTAATAGGTGGCACCTCAATAAATTATCTTTTACATAATTTTATATATTAAACATTCATTGATATCTTCTACATAGAATATTCTCATCAATAAATATGTATCCTTTCATATTTGTTGTAACATCAAATTTTCTCTTTTCTGTGCACTATCATACTCTATTTAAGAATTTAAAAGGAACCAATATAATTCTAGTATAAAAAAATTAAGTTTAGATACAGAACATAGTCCCATTAAAAACATAATTCATAACTAATTATATTTCCTTAACGTTCATGATTTTGAAGTTTTGTACATTGAATTTGTAATAGTATATGTTTATTGTGTTAAGTGTTTATCTTGTTCTTTATAATCTAGACCCAATTGAAAAGTAGTATACAAGTTTTTTTTTATTCTCAATACAATTGCAAAATAACTACAAAAAATTTATGCAAAAAACAAATTTGACCACAATCCCACTCTCAATGCAACTTATCATCCAAGCCATCAATCCTAAAGCCATGTGATGTAACCCAACTAAATGTAAGTATGAAGGATCATGAATCTTGAGGTGGACATACCTAATAATGAAGTGGGCGTAAAAATGGGTACATGTCTTGGGTGTCACCTATGGGCCATTTAGGATTTAAATTTGTCAACTCTCTCTTTAAGTAATTTTTTAATGATAATGATTGACAATCAACTCTCTCCTTCGGTAATTTTTTAATGATAATGTTTTTTTAAATTAGTGTGGAGTATATCATTTGTTGGTAGTGAAACTAGTTCTCTCTAATAACAACAAAAATAATAAGAGTTATGGTGTAGTTATAGTACCTTATTTTTATGGTTTGATGTGGAATGATGTCGTAGTTGGAGAAGATGCTCAAGAAATGTTTTCCCTAATTTTTATAATCAATTTTATTAAATTTTATATTATTTTATTTACAAATGGAATATGTTTTAGAGGGACATTTTTTTGACTCTATGTAACCATGCTATCTAGAAATGATGTGACATTTAAGAGATATGATGTGCCAACTCTTAATGTACAACATAAAAGGTGGAATATTGTTACCAAACGGGTATGTTGAATCATATGCCAAATAATTAGCACCAACCATGATTGTGTTTAGAGATTCAACTATAGATTCAGGGAATAAAAATAATATTTAAATGATGTTCTAAACTAATTTCCTTCCTAATATATGTCAGCATATTCATATTCACTGAATATACTCTCACTACTGAGTATAATTAGGAATAATTATGGGGTTTCATAAAGCTCAAGAAGAGATTATGCTTGGTGGCATTGTGGCTTTGCGTGTTACATTACCCTACTCAAGGTAGGTTAATGGTTGAGATTTATATATCTTGTTTTTCCTTTTTACATGTCTATGGATTATATGATTGAATTAGAAATATATAAGTATAATTTTTTTCATGTACAATGATATAAATGAATATTGCTATTCTAGTACTAGGTTTGGAAGCTATTATTTTTAAAATAAGTGATTTTCACATTGGTATTTTTAACCTGTGTTTTTTTTTTGTGTGTCAATAATCATAGCTGAAAGACTGGGTACAAAATAGGCAATACTAGTTATCTAGACTCAGCTATTTGAAACTTATCACACAATAATATTTGTTCTAATTTGAATATTATTTTGATTTTTTGAACTTAAATTAGAAATTTGAAGTGAAGCTTGGCCATGGAGCTAAATCTGAGTGAAAGCAACAAAATAACGATATTATCATCTTAGAATGAGAGATTTTAAAGAATTTAAGCTATTCAGCCATCTCACACTTAGGAGACTACAAAATATGTTGTAACTTGAAGTGTTGTTTGAAGGCTAGCCTACTAGCTAAAGTGACCAACTAGAGAAAAAAAATGAGGAGAATGGTAGGTAATTATGGTCCAATGGTTCCATGAATTTATTACCACTATCTGGTTTTTTCTATCATCTGAGTCATATATTCATCTTTTCACTTGTTAATACTACATAATAGGGACATTGCCCTTGAATGTTTATTTCCTCTTTGCAATCATACATATTTCTTCCTTTTTCTATAAAACTTAATTAAGTGTATTTAACCTATACAATTCATTTGCAATTCATTTTTAGGAAGCATAAAAAGGAAAACCTAGGAATTGTAATGATAGTCAGTGGTAACATTCATATCCCTAATGCAGTTAACAATGATGGTCATCCAGTTATCCACTTGTGTGAATGAGTAATTCCAAACATGGTCTATTCATTCCATTCTTGCAAAGGTGCAGGTGGCCACAAAAATATACTACAAGTTGCATAGTTGTTAGAGCACATGTCCTTCCTAACATCATATAAATCCAAACTTTGTTATTAAAGCTCTTCATAATGTGTATGCAGTCAAATTATACTGCTATAATTTTGTGTCATGCTCATGGAATTTGAATCATTTTATTGGGCATAGTCAAGCATAATTAATAACTACTTAACTCAAATGGGGGGAAATATAATATATTCTTACCCATTTAAATGTTGGTAATTATTCATGCAATTGCTTTTTCTATTGTTCGACATGATTTCCTAGCCAAAGTAATCACTGGAGGCAAAAATAATAGTACCATGCCTAAAGTTAGGTACTAATAACATTGCATTGAAATATAATTTTCTTACTTTTATTCAAACAACTATAATAACATTTGAATTAAAATGTATATCCTATTTCAATTAATAGGAAAATAATTTTTTTGTTTTAGGTTATTTTAGATTATATGTGTTATGCATTGATTAATTATCTAATGAAAAAGTTGTTGGCATTATTATTGGGAAGACAAATTATTATTCATAATCATAATTTTTTTTTGTATTTTTGAGAATCTAAAATCTAAATAATGTCTTTGCATCCACAAAATTTAAACTCTTCTCAATATTTCACAATGAGGTAGAGTTTTGATCTTGATTAAAAAAATAAATTAGATTTTTTTTTAGTGTGGGGTATAGAGTTTCTTACAAATGTCTCCAACTTAATATTTCATCATGTGATATGGCAATGTATAATATTGAAGGCCTCATCATATACAACCTTTGCATCCAAATACAAATTAAAAGATCAAATATAACCCACCTTGCCTACACCAGCCTTCAAGATAATATTATAATTGTTCTAGAGAGGAAAAAATTATCCTATTACATAATTGCATTGTGATGAAATATTAGTGCACCTGAGTTGGCCTGATGGTGAAAAAAATGTGCTCCCAAAAGTGAGGTTACATGTTCAAATATTGTAGGGGTAAGGCACACACACCCCATATTTGAAGCACAGTAAGGTGCCTCCTACACATTGGGAGTATGAGGTGGTCCCATATATTATAAACTACCTTACATACCATAACCAAGATGCTACATGACATAGTGGACCTTAGAAATATATTATTATTATTATTATTATTATTATTATTATTATTATTATTATTATTATTATTATTATTATTATTATTATTACTATTATTATTATTATTATTATTATCATCATCATCATCATCATCTATTGTAACTTACAACTTTGGGGAAACTCCTAGTCCATTACCACAGTCCATAATTATAGTAAAAAGGCTTTTACAAAAGATGTGTGACCTCATTTTGGATTCATCAATGTTTCTGATTCTTAAAAATTCATTCACATGCCTTTTAACTTATGAAAATTTAATTAAATTATGACATAATGTTTGTTTTATTTTCTTATTTCAATATAAAAATGTGTACCAATGCGAAGGATTGATCCAACTATAATTATATATTATTAGTACTGAAGGGTAAACTTAAGGAATCATTTTCCTTTAACTATCAATTAAAGTCAACCTTATGGACCAATTATAATTCATTTTTTTTTACCCATGGAAAATTTTGTAGTTTTTTAATAGTCAAGTTGTGCATTTTTTGAAAACATCATGAAAAAGGGTAGTTATCTATGTTGTGATTATTCAAAATTATTTACATATTATTTAGGGGTAGATAAATGATGGCATAAATAGTGACTTCACACATACAAAGGTACAAGGGAAATAGTTAATTAATCTATGCAAATATCTATTAGAGTATACAATATTCTATAAATCTATTTCATGGATTAAATGACATAATGGCTAGTCATATCACGTATAATGTTTATCCTAAAAATTAAATATGATTTTTATAGTGCCACATGTCCTTTACTCATTGGCATAAGTTATTTTTATTCATTTTCATGGATTCCTCATTCTTTGCCACCTATGCTTTGCTTTAACTATCATCTACTCCCTTAGCACCACTTGTCATTTATCCATTAGTCCAACCCCTTTTCTACTTGACTATACATTTCCCTATGTTGATCCCGATAAACCCTAGTTCACAGAATGTCTTTATTCTATTATTTACTATGTAGAGCATGTTATCTACCTTCTCAATCTCAAATTATTGAGATCATGCCACTTCACATGATTTTGAGGCCTCAAGTTGGTCCCTTGAATTAGTCGATTTTGCATTTATGCATGAAGGCTCAAATTTTCCCTGATGAGGACACATGTGCTAATCAAGGGCTCAAATGAAAGATTGAATCTACAAGATCAAAAAAATAACTAATTATAAATAATATAAAGAAACTATTCAAATTAGATAAAATAATTATGTGCAAAAGACAAAGCTTCAACTATGATTAAAGCATGAAAGAAACACATGTAAAGATCTTCTATTTGAAACTAGACATTTGCATTTGGTAGTTATTGATTTGAACACTGACCACTATAAAATCTTGGAGGATGTGAAAATTTATCATTTTAGACCATGCACAAAACTTATAAGAATGATTTTAAAGCCTAGAATTCAAAATATTTTTGGTGATAATATCTAGTTCAATCAAATTGAAATAACATAATCAAATGCATCAAATAGTTAAATCACAACATTTTTTAGATGAAAATTTTAGACTAAGAAAATTAAAATAAAAAGGTATTACGATGAATCTCACTCAATCATTTGTAACTCAATCATCTAAAACAACCTATACCCTCCTTAATTATTTAACAATTTCGATGTTTGGATGAGACATCAAATTTAAGCTTAAGGTCTACTACCACATATCGAGTTTCTATTAGTTTGTTATTAGGTCCACCTCTAGCCTAGTTAATCACATTCATGTTTTAGGTTCACATGATGGCACCACATGGTGACATCCTGGGCCATTAGGTTGTAAGGGCACAGTGACTACTCAGGGTTGCACATTGATCCCCACCAAGCTTGGGTTCACATGATGTCACCATGTGGTGACATCATGTGTCTTTAGGCTTCAATGAGAAGACTTTCACTCTTTAGACTATTGTAAATGGCCTAGGTAAATGTAATAGAGACACTTGTCTCAATATGGGCCTTGGGGAAGACTTAGGCTTCAACAAATTATCTTCAGTAAATTGACTAAGGCATAAAAGTGAAAGGGTCCTGACTAAATGAATGAAATTTGATGTGGATAGGCAATTTCAAAAAGGGGCATGCAATTTTGATTAAGAAAACATGTCTAAAGTCTTAAGCATAAAAAATATCAAAAGATTTTAAACTAAAGTTAATCCATTTTTCACAAATATTCAAAGGTTCAAGGCTATTTTTAGCAAGATTTGACTAGAGCATACCATGCAAATAGACTCAGATCAAAGCGATTAAGCACAAAAGTGGCAAGTGTCACAAATCTAATAAAAGGTACACTTAAAGAAAAGTCAAAAAAATAAAAGTATTTTCAATTTAATGAGGAAGCCCCTACACCACCATACTGCATGTTATTTCATGATCAAAACCCTATATTTAGCCATTATGAACCATTGTATTATAAAAAATTGAACAATTATCAAAATGCTTTATCACAAACACATCTATCAAGAACCTATTCTTTGATTTCTCCTTTTTGGGAAAAAATGCAAAATATATGTTATCCTAGAAACCACATCTTGCTATGGTGATAAAATATTTAAATTTATTTGTCATTTGACAAAAAAATGATTTTGACATATGTTCTTTGTGTCTCTATTTAGTGCAATCTTTTCCTAATGCATTTCTTTCTGTAGATGTAAAAGCACATAGTTGTTTGAAAGACAATCTAACATACAATATCATAAAAAACATATCAACTATTGTAAATTGGCAGGCATATATTTTAAAGATGGGTTTTTATCTATGATGAAGATGGAATTGAAGGCAATAAGTTCACCATCTAATGGCTTCTCAAATTTTTTGGATGTCAGTATTTGCCTATGGTCGTTGATGAGTCAACAAATAGTCAAAATCTATAATGAGTGTGCTCAGTCACAAGCCTTATATAACATCATTTATTTAAAACAAATACAAATTATGTACATTATGAACTATTATATGTGTAAGAATATACTGAATTGAGGACATGTGTTATTGGTGTTTGTTTATAAACATTGCATAGATTAAAACAACTCTCTTTACATAGAATAAAGAAAATTGAATGTGAAAAAAAAAAAAAAAAAACATATGCACTATAAATAATTGAAAATAGACAAGGATATAAAGCCAAAATTTGACCCTTATGTTTCTACTACACAAACATACACAAACATTGTTGCATGTTTATACCATCTCTCTAAATCGATTAAAGAACATGGTGTGTAACAAAAAAAAAATGAAAATGATAATAAAAATATATAACAAAAAAATATAGATGCACCCATACATGTTCATGGTCTTTTCAAGCAATTAAAATTCAAACATAGTATGAAATGTTTTAATTAGTGTGAAAAGAACACATGTAAAGAATTACTGCTAAATTGCAAAGGCACTCAAAAAAATGTTTAAAATGCAATCAATCATTAAGATATGGAAATGTTCCTACATTTGCAACACCCATTAATATTATTGAACAAGTGTTACAATTTTAGGCATGTTAACAGATCTTGAAGAAAGTCTTGTTGTGCTTAGAATTGCATTTTCTCAAATAAGAAAATTAGGATATAACAAGCTAGAAATTGGTTTGATAGGGTCGATTATCAATGTCATGTCAAGTGTTGATAAAATTCAAAAAGCATTACCCCAATCCATAGATGAAAAAACAATAATTTTAATAGATTTAAAGAGATAATTAGAATATAGATACATAGATCAAGTAATAAGAGTTCATTCCAAACTTATTATAGAAGCATTGCCACAACTATGCACAAAAATTATATATTGCTCATAATTTGTAAATTAAGTTTCATTGGAAACCCTTTATATCAGCAAATGTTATTAAAAATTAAAATAGTAGTAACATTCCTAATTAATCTAAATTTTATGAAGATAGTGAAAATAATCTATCTTCTAACACATATGAAAATAGGTCGAATGACACTTTGGTGCATGGTTTTTTAAAATCAACATGTATTATTGCATTGGAAAAAAAGCTAATTACAATAGCACTAATTGAAGGAAATCCTCCTCTTACAATTATTAAAGACAAGTATTCAAAAGAAATGAATTGTCCAACACTTATCATTGTCAATATTCATGATGATGACATTGTGTTAAGCTTTTCATATAAAAAAAATATCACAATGGGATATTTTGCATATTAATCATTATTTTGCATATCATGTTACAAATTTATTTTTCAAATCAATAAAAATAATCATAGAGAAAGTTAGAAATATAATGTGGATCGAAATTAGAAAAAGTTAGTCAAAATGAAGAAAGATTTTGGCCAAATATATCAAATATAAGCCAAATTTAGAAAAGTTGGTCAAATTATAAATTAGATATGTTGATTTCAAAAAAATTATGTATTTCACTTGATTACATGTAAGGTCTTAAAAAAATGTCTTTGAAATGATACACCAATTAGGGCCTCCAACATTTTTATTAACTTTCAAAAGTGTTGAAAATTATTGGAAACCATTAACAAATGCTTTGAAATAGTTGTATCAAAACCATTACAAAAATTCAAATTGACAACTAAATGAATTGGATAAGGCAAATGATTTTTTTTTTTTTTTGTGAGAACAAATCCAATCACTTGTATATGTTATTATAGACATTGTATCAATGTACTGAAGCAAATGTTATGTGAAGACAAAATGTTGCTAGGCAAAATCACAAATTATTTTTGTGTAATTGAATTCCAATGTAGAGAAAATGCTCATAACCATTGATTGGTATGGATCGAAGATGCACTGACATATGGTAAAAACCAAAATTCAAAAATTACAATTTCTATATACAGATAAATAACTTGTAATATTGATGTTCTAGAAAATGACTTGGCATAATTGTATAGTCATCATCACACCAGTAGTTGTAAAAAAAGAAATAAAATAAATGTAGATACAATTTTACACAACTAAAAATGAAACAAAAAACAATACTTGAACCATGTGAAATAATAAATGAACATTTAATTTTGATATCAAAGCAACTTTAATCACTACTAAGCACAAAAAAATATAATGCTTTAGACAATTTTGATATTTTTCTTCATGATTTGCAAATAGACGATTCTCAATACAAAACATAATTGAACAACCCACGATTTTTCTTAAATGCAATGCATCATAGGTATGGATCAACACTTTCATAAAAAACATGCCATACTTGTGGTAAGCCAACATAGATGCACAATTTATTTAAATGTATATGCCATAACAACATATTGTAGTTCATATATGACAAAAGGAAACCCAAAAATTACAAATGATTTTAAAAATATACTAAAACAACATGCGACAACGAACATAGATGGTATTTAAATGTTATGTAGCTTAGGAAATTCAATTCTAAATTATCAACATATGTTTACACAATAAGCTATTAACTTAGTGTTATCATTACTGTTAAATCATTGCTCAAGAACATGTACCTTTATAAATACATCTTCCCTTCATGAATTAACATTTATTTTGAAACCTCCAATTATATTTATGCAAGAACAAGATGAATTCAAAAAAAATATGTGCCAATCCATTATAGACTATTACATTACACAACCTATAGTAATTAATCATATTTATTTAGTCTAATTTATTTCTCTGAACCAAAAAAATGGAAATCCATTTAAGAGAAAAAAAGTGTAATACATTTTATTAATTATATTAAACATGTTGACCCTAAAAACAATTACCGTGAATGATTATTGTTATATGTTCCATTCATAAACTATGAAACCACTTTGAAGCAAAGTATTGAAACATGGAAATATTCATATAATTTGTAAAAAAAGAGAATAAAACTGAATGAGGAAAAGTTCAACTATGAAATCAATCCTATGTGGGGAGATAAGAAGGATGCCATTTACCAAGTTGAACTTGACATTGAAAATTTAACCGATTCAAGATTTTATTCCAGCAAAAATAATGCTATGCAAGAAAAATATGATTTGTAGATGGACTTGTCACTTGTTAATTATATACCAAAAAAATGCAAACTATTTAAAATTAGACACTGCCCATTTATTACTAGTCTAATGTTGAATACTATAAACAAATACAGATGTTAAATGATGAACAAGAAGTGTTTTTTAAATACATTACTTTTAAAAAATGTATAGACAAGAACAAGCCATTGTTTTTATTCTTAATAGGTGGTGTAGGCACTAGAAATAATTTTATATTCAAATTTATATTTGAAACCCTTGTTCACATTTATGCACAATCTATTGACAACAATTTTTCCAAGCCAAAAGGCCTTATTCTTGCATATATAGGTAAAACTGCATGTAATGTAGGTGGAATAAAATTGCATTCTAAATATTTATTTCCTTTTAATAAGTCATAAATAATTCCATTTGGTAGTGAACATCCTGATACATTATCAAAATGTTATATTAAATTATGTATACTGTTAATTGATGAAATCTCACTTGCCAGTAAAAGAACATTATATTATATTGACAAACAATTATGTGGCATTACATAATTGCCAAATAAGTACTTTGGTAATTTACATGATATTTTGTGGATACTTTTATTAGCTCATCCTATACATGATTGCTTCTTATTTGAACATCCAAAAATTAAGGAAGAAATAGTCCCATATGTTTTTTGGTAGGAAAATGTAAAATGTTACCATCTACATCAAACTATGTGCCAAAAAGATGAAATATTTATGGGGATATTGAACATAATACATACATGTTCACATACATAAAATGATATAGCGTATCTTTATCAAAATTGTTTACGTCCAACACCCAATTATCCTTTGTTCCCTTATATATTTTGATGAAATGATGATGTTGATACACACAATGATAAAATGTTAATGCTTATTTCAGATAAAGAAATTGTTATTGATGCAATGGATAAGAAAGATGATGCATATGGTGAAGGACAAGGATATGTTAAATTTATATGTCTACCACCAAAAAAATGTTTTAGAGTTAACATGTTAGTTGAAATCTTTACTATAAATTATGATATGAAAGATAATCTTGTTAATGGTTCAGATGGTATCTTTAAACTATACACTAATGAAGATAACAAAGTCATTAGTTGGGTCAAATATAAAAAAAATAGTGTTGGAAATTATCAAAGAGAAAAACATATTCACTTGTATAAAATCCATATTGAACCAAACTAGACCCTTATTTTCCATATTTCAAGACCACTATAAAACCTGCTTACAAAAAATGTTAACCATATGAATCCAATTTCCAATATTGATGGTGTGTTCACACACAATACATAGATCCCAAGTTTTAACCATGAAAGGTATTTCACTCAAGCTGATTGGAGTTAATAGATATGGATTAGTATATACAACACTCTCATGTGTAAAGACCATGGACTCAAAATACTTGTTATGCCCACTCATAGATAAAAACTTCAAAGTTAAAAAAAAATCAATTGAGATATCTAGATTGAATAAAATTCAAAGTGGGAATTGTAATATAACTTGAGATCATACATTTTTGCATTATCTATAGTAATATTTTCATTGGACATTCATAGTATTTATTTACATTTATAAGACATTGTCAATGACCATGACCTAATGAAATCTGACATATTATGCTTACAAGAAACATATACATCAAGTACCAATCCTAATAATCATATTCCAACCTTTATGACTTGTAATCTAGTGCATAATGTTCATGGTATTATGATGTGTTTAAAAAACATGCTTCCACTTCAAATCCAATTCAATACAGTGCAAATGGAGTGGAATCATTGACATCAAATATTGTGATATATAATTATGAATTTACAATTATCAATATCTATGCATCTCCATTTGTTTTTATTTTAGATATTATAAATGTTCTAGAATAAATACTATAAAATGAAAATGTATAGATACATATTTACATATTTAGATACTTTAATATTGGCATGCCCACCTCAAAACAATTAGCTATGTCAATGTCAGGCATTCATTTATTGCTAGAAAAACATAACCAATACACAAATAGAATCATAGATCATGTATGGTCAAGCATTAAAAGAGAACATAACCAGATTATAATAATAGACACTTATTAGATTGATCATGATGTTATCTATCTAGTTATGAATAATAGTTCTTAAATATGAATGAAAAAACTATGTGGATGGTTAAAAGGTAATTTAATTATTTATGCATACAATATAAGCATTGTTTTATTGTTTTACCATTATATGTTTTAAACTCATTTTCTCCCCATTTCATTAAATGGTATGAATGCAAAACAAACAAATCTAGAGCATCAAAAATATATTGGAAAAGCAACAATGAGATCATTTGTTGGTAGTGAAACTAATTCTATCTAATGAAAACAAAAAAAATTACATTGCATTGAAATATCATTTTCTTACTTTTATTCAAACAACTATAATAACATTTGAATTAAAACATATATCCTATTTCAATTAATAGGAAAATAAAAATCTTGTTTTATTTTAGTACATGACATTTTAGATCATGTGTGTTATGCCTTGAATATTCTCTAATGACAAAGTTGTCAAAATTATCATTGGAAAGACAAACTATTATCCATAACCATAAGTTTTTTTATTGCGTGTGTTTTTAAGAATCTAAACCCAAACAATATCTCTACATCCATAAAATTTAAACTGTACTCAAGATTTCACATTGAGGTAGAGTTTTTATCTTAATTAAAAAAATATATTAAATGTTGTTTTAAAGTAGTGTGGGGTATGGATGTTCTTACAAATGTCTCCAACTTAGTATTTCATCACGTGATATGGAAATGTATAATATCAAAGGCCTCATCATATACAACCTTTGCATCAAGATACAAATTAAAAAAGATCAAATATAACCTACCTTGTCTACATCAGCCTTCAAGAGAATAATATAATTGTTCTAGAGAGGAAAAAATAATACATAATTGCCATGATGAAATATTAGTGCACCTGAGTTGCCTTGATGGTGAATAAAATGTGCTCCCAAAATTGAGGTCGCATATTCAAATCTTATAGGGGTAAGGTATGCATGGACCATATTTGAATCACATTAAGGTGACTCCTACAAGTCTCATATATTTGAAACTACCTTACAGACCATAACCAAGATGATATCTAACATCGTGGACCTTAAAAATATATTATTATTATTATTATTATTATTATTATTATTATTATTATTATTATTATTATTATTATTATTATTATTATTATTATTATTATTATTATTATTATTATTATCATCATCATCTATTGTAACTTGGACCTTTGGGGAAACTCTCAGTCTATTAGCACAGTCCATAATTATAGTAAAAAGGCTTTTACAAAAGATGTGTGACCTCATTTTGGATTCATAAATGTTTCTAATTCTAAAATATTAGTTCACACACCTTTTAGCTGATGAAAAAATTAATTAAATTATTACATACTTTTTTTAAAAAAAAATTAAATATAAAAATGTGTACCAATACAAAGGATTGATCCAACTATGATTACATCTTATTAATCCCAAAGGGTAAACTTAAGGAATCATTTCCGTTTAACTATTGATTAAAGTTTATCTTATGGACCAATTTTAATTCCTTATTTTTCACCCATGGAAAATTTTTTAGTTTTGTACAAGTCAAGCTATGCATTTTTAACAAAAATCATGAAAAGTGGTAGTTATCTATGTTTTGATTAGTCAAAATTGTTTACATATTAGTTAGGGGTAGAGTAATGATGTCATCAATAGTGAATTGACACATGCAAAGGTACAGGGGCATCATTTAATTAATCTGTGTAGATATTTTTTAGAGAATATAATATTATGTAAAACTATTTCAAAGATTAAGTGACATAATGGCTAGTTGTATCACGTATAATGACTATCTTAAAAATTAATATACTCTCTGCAGTGCCACATGTCCTTTACTCATTGGCACAAGTTTTTTCTATTCATTTTCATGGCTTCCTCGTCCTTTGTCACCTATGCTTTGCTTTAACTCTCATCTTCTCCCTTAGTACTACTTATCATTTATCCATTAGTCCTTCCCCTTTTGTACTTGACTATACCTTTCCCTTTGCTGACCTTGACAAGCCCTAATTCAAGTGATGCCATCATGTGATAACATCATGGGCCTTCAAGCCTTGATGATCTCCTTATGCTATACTTGACTATGTAGATCATGTTATCTACCATCTCCATCTCAACTTGTCAATATCATGCCACATGGCATGATCTTGAGGCTTCGAGTTGGTCCCTTGACTCAGTCAATATTGCATTTATGCTTGAAGGATAAATCTTTCCCTGATGAGGATGCATATGTTAATCAAGGCCTCAGATGGAAAATTTAATCTGCAAGATCAAACAAACAACTAAGTATAAATCTTCTAAATAATATAATCAAAGTAAATAAATTTATTAAGTGAATGAATTTTGATGTGGATAAGCCATTTTAAAAAGGGGCCTATAATTTTGATTAAGCTAACTTATCTAAAGTCTAAATCATAAATAATATCAAAATATTTTAAACTAAAGTTACTCCATTTTTCAGAAATATTTGAATATCTACAACTATTTTTAGCAAGCTTCGACTAGACCATTCCATGCAAATAGACTCAGATCAAAGCGATTAAGCATAGAGGTTACAAGTGTCACAAATCTAGTAAAAGGTAGACTTAAAGACAAGTCAAGATAGTCTCTTATAGATCCAATATTGAGATTGTGTAATATGGAACTATCTCAAGGACTCAATTCTCAAAACATGTAGTTGTGAAAATACATAATGAAGATCTCTTGATATCTGTGATTAAGACACATGGAAATCATCCATTGTACAGAGAGAATTTGATGACCTAGAGTTCTAACATTATGCCATATGGTGTGGTCTCATGAAATCTTAGCCTTGATAGTATAAATAATAATCAAAAGAGATCGAAGAGGCTTAAATAGTGACAAGTGTCACAAATCTTTGGAAATGATCATGGTAAATAGGCTTTAAAGTATAACACATGCTATAATACTATGTAAATATTGATGAAGCTAAAGTTGATGTCCATGTTGAAAGAAATAAAATATAAAATTATGGGAAGACATGATAATGAACATCATATCCAAAAGTTAATTGTTTAAGGCAAAATCAAATGCTTAAATGGTTAAAAATCTAAATCAAAAAAGATTGATCAATCGACTCATGTAATATCTAGAACTATGCATGGTCAGTTTTGATCAAGTATTTAACTATTGTTCAATCTACATAAAATTAGTTAGTTTAGTCTAAAAATATAATTATGAAAAAGTATAATTGATAAACTATGCACGTACGAGTGAATGTAGAAGATATAAATATTGATTAGTATAAAATCTACTATGTATGTGAACTAGCTTGGAATTTATTGCCATGTAATGACTATCTTAAAAATTAAATGCACATTTAGTTGGAAAAGTGTGTGTAGTATCATTCCCACACATTTTCAATAACTTGTACATGAAATGATTTAATGAATTTGCCTAATCCAAACAATTATATGACTCACTATCCATTGCACATCGCTAGAGTGCTCTTCTATAATAGATAGTTAAGTTCATTTATATGCATTATTTTTCTATCACATCATGAATAAATAAAGTTTTATTAAAAAAAAAAAATCTATGAAATAAGATGATTGAAATTGATTGAGCTAGTTACTGTGCAATCATCTTTGTTGCTAGTGCACTTCTAGAATATGTTTGTCCTATTTGGCAGTGGATTGCTTTTGATTTGAGTTAAATATTTAAGAAGTGGCACCTCAATAAATTGTTTTATATAGAAGTTTATATATTAAACATTCACTGATATCTTCTACATATAATATTCTCATCAGGAAATGTGTATCCTTTCATATTTATTGCAACATCAAATTTTTTCTTTTGTGTGAACTATCATACTCTGTTTAAGAATGCATAAGAAACCAATATAGTTTTAGAAAAAGATTTAAGTTTAGATTCAAAACATAGTCCCATTAAAAATGTAATTCATAAATAATTGTCTTTTCTTAAGGTTCATGTTTTTGATGTTTTGTACATTAAATTAATATTTTTTTACTTTTATCTGATGCCAAATAAAACATATACAATCATGAATTGTATCCTCACTTTAGATACATAGTTATGACAAGATGCTTAATAAAAAATAATGTGATCATATATCCAATTGTATTAAAAAAAATAAAAATTATCAAATAGGGAAAAAGTTATAATGGTTTTGGTTTGTATTTTCCAAGATTTCCAGTTATCTTTTGTTTTATTATTTTCAATTTACTTGGCATTTTAGAATGGAATTGAAAATCACAAAACAAAAAATAATGCATAGACATAGCAAACAATAGGTCATTTTTGTTGAAAAATACACACCATTGTTAAAAAATCAATGAAATAACATAGAAATTGCCCTGGTTATAAATAACCATTTTAGAAGTCATCTTTTCAAATACAATACAAGTGATTTCCCGTTTGATGATTATTAACCGATATTGCATTTTTTATACACATCAATAGAGTTACGTGTAGAAGTTATAGAACATTTTGTAAATTATTTAGGGAAAAATGATCCTTATGCACTAAGGTCTTTTGAGTTGGAATTATATCCTAAGTAATTATATATACTACATCAAGTACAAGTTACTAAACATATTTCCATAAAATGTAGATTTTTGTGACTTCATGCACTCTAAATGGAAAACATGGCATGTAGGGAGATAACTTATATATAAATTGGCTTTCTAAATGGATAAATATTTTCATTTATGTCTGGTATTTAACTAGAAAACAAAAGTATTTTTATTTTAATGAGGAATCCCCTGCACCACCATATTGCATGTTATTTCATGATCAAAACCCTATCTTTGGCCATTATGAACCATTGCATTATACAAAATTAAACAATTATCAAATTCCTTTGCCACAAACACATCTATCAAGAATCTTTCTTTGTTTTCTCCTTTTCGGGAAAAAAATGTAGAAAAATGCTATCCTGGAAACCATATCTTGTTATGGTGATAGAATATTTAGCTTTATTTTTCATTTGACAAAAAATTATTTTAACATACATTCTTTGCATCACTATTCATTGTAATATTTTTTTAATACATTAATTTTTGTAGATTTAAAATCACATAGTTATTTGAAAGACAATCTAACATACAATGTCATAAAAACACATACTAACTATTGCAAATTAGTAAGCATACATTGTAAGGATGGGTTTTTATCTATGATGAAGATTAAATTGAAGGAAACAGGTTCACCATCCAATGGATTCTCAAATTTATTGGATGTTAGCATTCACTTATGGTCGTTGGTGAGTCAACAAATAGTCAAAACCTATAATGATTGTGCTCAATCACAAGCTTTATTTAACATCATTTTATTGAAATAAATACAAAGCATGTACATTATGAACTATTATATGTAGAAGAATATACAAAAATAAGGACATATGTTATTGGTGGTTGTTCAGAAACATTCCAAAAATAAAACAAACTCTCTTTACACAGAGTAAATAAAATTGCATGTGAAACAAAAATAATTCATATACACTATAAATAATTGACAATAGTTCAAGGATATAAAGCCACAATGTGACCCTTGTGGTTCTAATGTATAGATATTTCCACATGTTTTTACCATCTCTTTAAATCAATTGAATAACATGGCATGTAACCAAAAACAAATTAAAAAAAAAATTGAAAACAAAAGCAATTAAAATATTTAACAAAAAAATTGCAGACACACCCATACATGTTTATGGTGTTTTCCAGCAATTAAAAATCAAACACAGTATGAAATGTTTTAATCAGTGCAAAAAGAACACATGCAAAGAATTGATACTAAATTTCAAAGGCACTAAAAAAAAATGTTTAAAATGCAATCAATCATTAAGAGATGGAAATGTTCCTACATTTGCAACACCCATTAATATTAGATTGAACAAGTGTTAAAATTTTTAGGCATGTTAACAGTGCTTAGAATTGAATTTTATCAAATAATAAACTTAGGACACAAGACATAAATTGGTTTTATAGGGCCAATTATCAATTTCATGTCAATTGTTGATAAAATTTAAAAATCACTATCTCGATCCATAGATGAAAAAACAACAATTGCAATAACATTTTAAGAGACAATTAGAATACAGATATGCAGATCAAGTAGGAAGAGTTAATTCTAAACTTATTATGGAAGAATAACAATAACTATGTTCACATAAATTGTACATTGATCATAATTTGAAAATTAAGTTTGATTGGAAACCATTTATATCAATAAATGTTATTGAAAATATAAATAGCAGTAGCATGTCTAATTAATCTAAAATTTATGAAGATAGTGAAAATAATCTATCTTCTAAGACATATAAAAATAGGTCTAATGACACTTTGGTGCATGGTTTTGTAAAATCAACATGTACTATTGCTTTGGAGAAAAATATAATTGCAATAGCACCAACTGAAGGAAATCTTCCTCTTAAAATTTTTAAAGACAAATATTCACAAGAAATGAGCTATCTAACACTTCTCTTTGGTAATATTCATTTATGATGACATTGTGTTAAGATTTTCATATCAAAAAATATCATAATGGGATATTTTGGATACTAATTGTTATTTTCCATATCATGTTAAAAATTTATTTTTCAAAGCAATCAAAATAATCATAGACCAAGTTGGAAATACAATGTGTATCTAAATTATAAAAAGTCAATTAAAATGAAGAAATCTTTTGGCCAAAGATGTCAAATACAAGCCAAATTTATAAAAGTTGGTCAAATCATAAATTAGATATGTTGATTTCAAAAAATATATATATTTCACTTGATTACATCCAAGGTATTAAAAAAAATGTCTTTGTAATGATACACTAATTAGGGCCTCTAACATTTTTATAAACTTTCACATGTGCTGAAAATTCTTGGAAACCATTAACAAATGCATTGAAACAATTGTATCTAAACCATTACAAAAATTCAAATTCACAAATAAATGAATTGGATAAGTAAAATGGCATTTCATTTTTTGTGAGAATAGATCCAATCACTTGTATATGTTATTATAAACATCATATCAATGTATTGAAGTTAATGTTATGTGAAGCCAAATTGTTCCTAAACAAAATCACAAATTATTTTTGCATGACAAAATTTAAACTTAGAGGAAATGCTCATAACTATTGGCTGGTGTAGATCGAAGATTCACTAACATATGGTAAAAACCAAAATTATAAAATTAACATGAATTTAAAAAGATACTAAAATAACATGTGACAACAAACATAGATTCTACATAGCCTAGGACATGTAATTCTAAATTATCAACATATGTTTGCATAGTAAGCTATTCACTTAGTGTTATTATTGGCATTAAATCTTTGCTCAAAAACATGTATCTTTATAAATACATCTTCCCTTCATGAAGGAACATTTATTTTGAAAACTCCAATTATATTTAGTCAAGAACAAGATGAATCCAAAAAAATTGTGTCAATCCATTATAGACTATTACAGTGCATGACTTGCAGTAATTAATAATATCTATTTAGTAAAAAAAAATCATCCATAGTCCCACTTTGGATAGGTGAATACGGTAGATTACCTCTATTTTGTCTCAGATAGAGGGTACTCCACAAGCAATATAATATGTAGACCTAACATAGTAATGTTGAATGAATGAATGGTAGAGCCTTAAGGACATCATGGAAAGATGTTAAAGGTTGTTTTAGATATGAATAAAGTGTGAATATACACCTATAGTCATTAAAACCTCCAAAATTGATTATATGCATAGAATACACAACTAGACCTATTAGGCCTAGAACTAGTCATAAGCCCTACAAGTTCCTAGACTAATCCATATGACCATGAGAACTTTATAATAAAATTAAGACCTTTATGGGAAAGTTTAAGATGGATTATATCCATTTTTTTTAGAGACTAGAGACCATCACAAAATTGGTCAATTTGGCCTTAATTCTTATCAGGCCTACTTAGATGCAAGAAGGAGCTCAAGAGACCAACTTATTTAATCACATCTATATGGACCATATTCACAAGACCTCAAGCACTTGGGGAGAGTTGAAATGGGTCATATACTCCAAATTTGTGAAATTAGTTATAAGGTTGGATGTTAGGATTTTATAAACAATCATTAACAGTCCAAAACTCTTAAAACTTTGGTTTGGACCTAATGAAGAAGAAATGAATGGAGATGCATCCAAGAGTATTAAAATTTCCATGAAATTTCTTGATATATGTTTGAAAATCCATCAATCTGCTTGACATCCACTTTTATCATACTGTCACTTATACAAATAAGGATAATACTAAGTTTCATGCAATATTTGAGCTATTTTACAAGTGCAGAGGAGGATGGACAAGTGATAACTAGTGTGGGAGGTATTTAGAGACTTGTCCTACATTTTAAAACTCATTTATCACCTTGGTTAAACATGAAAAGACCTTTTTTATCTCATTCATCATAGGTAGACTTAACAGACAATGAGAAAGCAAAATGATTGTCAAGATTAGGAGTGAGAAGTGTTATATGAGTTTCATTAGGACTTTTTGATATACCAAAGGATAAAGGAGATATATTTGAGTTTAATAACACATATTCAATTCATTTATTTGAGAAACTACAATTCATTTTGATGACAAGTGTGAGAATAGACCTAGGGGACTAATGATGAATTACTACAGGCAATGAATGTTAGGTACCAAGGATGAAATCATTAGTTAGGGAGGCATATATGACCTTAAATAACCTCTTCTTTACCTTCTCATGTCATATAATATGTTTCAAGGCTTCTTATGTTAGTTTTTGACAATCAAATGAACTCATCACCATCATGAAGGTTGTTTCAAAGTAAGACAATAAATATTTCTACTCTAACTTGAGGAAAGTGCTCTGTTTCAGATTGACACATATTTATGATAGCTTCCTCACTTCTTTTCCACTTCATTCCATGGCATTGTAATTTATTCTCATAGTTGGACACTTAGTCTTGTGACCCTTGAGCTTCAATTCTTCTCTCTCCTCTCTTTGCTATATATATTCAAGCCTCTTTGGCATTATAATGGATCCATAATTGGGATGGAAAATCCTTGCTAGTTTTGAAACCTCATTTGCCTTTGAATATTTTTTTTTAAAGTTGATTAATTCTCTGAAATATCTTTCCTAAGTGTGTTAAGTGGTTTAGGTGGTTGACAAGTGATGAACATGCTCTCATTGCTTCAATTTCTACTTTTGCATGTTTGTGTGAGTGACATCTCTTCTAACAAGTTTCATAAAGTGTATTAATTTTTAAGTATGTCTTGAGTTGTGAGAGGAAATATTAGTGTCTTTTATTAGACGTATTTTCACCACCTCTAGATAGGCATAGCAATCTACCTTGATGAGAAATATTTAGGCTAGAAGGACATAGAATTAAAGTCATTTTGAGTAGCCTTATTTTTTAAGTGCAGATGCAAGTGTGTTATGTTGATTTATCTTGGTGTATCACCTCATTGTCATAGGTTTATTTATGTTTCCTTTTTCAATTTTCACTCCCAATAGTAATTAGTCTAGTGTAGTGTGATCCTAGGAGATAAATCAAGGGAACTAACCCTTTCAAACCTAGAGATCTATCTCTTGTAGTGGCTTATGTAGGTCTGCTTGGCTTATCATAAAATTTATAAGCTCTACTTGACTTATGTAGGATACAATTTTAGTCTATAATATTTTTGGCACACCCAGTAGGACATGAAGTCCATGAAGGTTGTTCAAGGTAGATGTTGGATTTGACAACAAGGAGCCATAACAATCCACTTCTTATATTATTTGGTGACTCCAAAGTTTCAATCTTGGTACAGACTAGTGCACTCTTTATGCCTAAGGTAAATACAAGGTCTCTCACCAAAGGCATACCTTTTGAATTTCAAGAGCTTCGTCCTTATTCATATAAAGAAAGTAGATTTGAAAACACCCATCCCTATCTAAATAGGTCATATATATATCATAAACCCATAAGAAAGTTCTTGATTCCCCATTATTGCAAAGTCCTAAGGCCATCATGGCAAGGAACCATCCTTTTGTATCCTTAAATGGCTATAGCCCTCTAAGACTTGCCCAAAATGATGATACACCCATATATGCCCTCAAAAGAGTTTCAACATACACTATTTAGTATTCAATCACACCTATTGAGCATATAAGGAATATTTATAATTTTTTTAATATTCATCACATCATTGAGGAGAAAAACTTGTCTATCTCCTTCATCACTCTCCTAGACAAGGTCATATAGTTCAAATGATTTACTATTAGTACAAAAAATAGGAGAAGAGTTGAGTTGAATTCATTTGGTAAAAATTATTAACCTTTATGGAATTATTTTCCATGGAAATAATTTCTATTTTTATGTAAAATAATCTATGAACTATCCTTAAGAATGCTAGTGACTTCAATTTTCCTACAAAACCCTTGCATCTTCAGTTTTCCTATCTAATTATAGTTGTCTAATGCTTAAAAGTAGTGAACATGATATTTCAAAGCATTGTATTTTTTCATGTTGTTTCCAACCTAATTTTTCATGTGAGAGCATAAAGAGGTAGGTAGGATCATCCTTGATTTTAGAGTGAGCACCATCAATGATTTGTAGATAGTTGTTTTGAGTTGCAGTGTTTTGTCCTCTCATAGTGGCTTTAAATCAAAGGTAATACACTTTTACCTCCTCTCTGAGCATGGTGATGTTTTAGGAAAATTCAATAGACCAATAGAGGTTTCAAAGCTTTAAAACTAGGTGGAGTTGAAGATGGTTCATATACACATTCAAACTTCAAAATAATAACAATCTACATGACATTGTAGGAGGTATAACATAGAGTGTTGAATAGACTCTAGAAGTATTTGGATTTAATTGAGGCCTTCAACTAGGCCTAAGAACATAAAGGAATTCATTGTATGAATGGTTAGGCCAATACACATATCCAATTCTAAATCCATGTTCATAGGGTTAAAATAGGACACAATATTTTCATATCTCCAAAAAGGGATTTTGCCCTGTACAGTGCTATCTTGTAATGAGAATCAATGAGGTCTGAGTAAGTTTTGTGTCTCCCTTATTATGGCATGGACATAGTAGTAACATGTAAATATGATAGGAGGTGGATTTGGTAAAGAAAATATAATTTAAATTAGTTTCCAATTCCATCAAGTTTTCACTAAATGCACTCAGTAAGCATAGTCCCATTTAAGCCTACATAAATCTATAACTTGTAACCTAGGTGTGTTGATGGTGAGAATGATTGTATGATCTCATGTAAGGAAATAAGTGAATTAAATGTTGTAATGGCCATGATAAATTCAATATATAACCAATGGATTTGATCATAATGTTAAAACAATAAAATTTCCACCTACAAGATTCTTGATTCTCTAAATGAGTACCTATAGGTGACACAGTCAGTATATGTGGTAGACCAGTCTAGAATAATGTGTGATTAAAAGGTCAGAGAAGATAAGATGGAAATTAATTTTGGATAAATTATCATACTTCCATATGGTCCTTAGATAATCATCAACACCTACAATAACCCTGTGGATTCTGAACACACACCCACATTTGAAGGTAGTCTCTAGACTAGTCTAGGCATATGAAAAATGTAAGTTGGCTTGGTATGCAATGGTGTAAGACTAAATGACTATGATAAACATACTAATAATTATATATCACATTATATTTTACTCTCAATGATATGATAAACATATCAAGGACTAGGTCTTCAACCTTAACCTACAGTCAGTCCAAAACCCTGTTTATGGTCATAAGCCTAAAGAGATAGTCTTGTGAAATTTGTTGATTGAGGGTTTTAGAGTCGTGATCAGGTTTCCAATTTTTTTTATATCATCACTATGACTCAAGATAACCCTACATAGTATCATTTTGGCTAGGTTAATAGGGGATATTCCCTCAATTTTGTCTTGGATCGAGGGCACTCCACAAGTAGTATAATCTATAGACCGAGCATAAGAATATTAAATGAACAAAGGGAAGAGCCTTAAATACATCATGGAAATATGTGAATTTTTTTTAGATATTAATAAAGTGTTAATAAGAATATACAGTCATTATAACCTCTATGGGTGACTATATGCACAAAAGAGACAGCTAAGCCTATTAGGCCTAGAACTAGGCCTAAGACCTACATGTGCATATACTAATCCATATGACCATGATAAATTTATAAACCTTTTGAATACCTTGAGGGGAAATTTTAGGATGGATTAGATCCATTTTTTTTAGATACCATCATGAAATTGGTCAATTTGGTCATAATTCCTATCAAGCCTACTCAAAATGCAAGAAGGAGATAGAGAGGCCAACTTATTTTGCTCACATATGTATTATCCATGTGCATGAGACCTCAAGAAATTTGTAATATTTTAAATGGGTCTTATACTCTAAATTTTTGAAATTATTTATAAGTTTGGACGTCAATATTTTATGAATAATCGTTAATAGTCCAAACCTCCTAAAACCCTAGTTTGGACTTGATTGAGAAGAAATAAATGGAGATACATCCAATAAGAGTAAAATATCCATGAAATTTTTTATTAAATGTTTATAACTCCATTTGGATCTTTGACATCTACTTTTTTTGTACTGTCACTTATACAAACAGTGTTAATATTGAGTTTTTTTAAGGATTTGAGTTATTTTTCAAGTGCAAAGAAGGATAGACAAGTGATAACCATTGTGGGAGGTCTTTAGAGACATTTACTATCTTATAAAACTAATATATCACCTTTTTTTAACATGAAAAGACCTCTGCTATCTCATTCATCACAGACAGTCTAAATAAATGGTGAAAATACAAAATGACTATCAAGGACTAGGAGTGAGAAGTTTTATATGAGTTTCATTAGGATATTTTGATAGAATAGAGGATAAAGGAGATATATTTTAGTTTAATAACACATATAAAACACATTTATTTGAGAAACTATAATTCATTTTGAGGACAAGCTTGAGGATAAACCTAGGGGACTAGTGATGAATGACTGCAGGCAATGAATAACAAGTGACAAGGATAAATGTATCAATTAGGGAGGCATAGATGACCTATAGTGACCTATTCTCTACCTTCTCATGTCATATAATATTTTTTAAGTATTCCTATGGTAGTTTTATACAATCAAGTTAACCCCTCACCATCATAAAGGTAGTTTAAAATCAAGACAATGAAGAGTTCTACACCAACGTGAGGAAGGTACTTTGTTTCAAATTGACACATGTTTATGGTAGTTTCTTGAATTATTTTACAATTCATTCCATGTAATTTTAAATTATTCTTACCATTTTACACTTGGTATTATGACCCTTGAACTTCATTTCTTCTCTCTCCTCTCTTTGCTCTATATATTCCTACCTTTTTGTCTTTATAATGGATCCATAATTAGTATGATGAAGCCCTGCTAGTTTTAAAACCTTAATTGCCTTTGAATAAAGTTTTATAAATTTTATTCTTTTTTTGTAATATCTTTCCTAAGTGTGTTAAGTGGCTTAGGTGGTTGACAAGTGATGAACATGTTCCTCTTGCTTCCACTTCTTCTCTTGCATGTTTGTGTGAGTTACATCTCTTCTAACAAGTTTCATGAAGTGTATTATTTGTTAAGTGTGTTTTGAAGTGTGAGAGGGACTAGTAGTGTATTTTATTAGACTTTGTTTTCACCCACCTCTAGATATTCATAGAAATCTACCTATATAAGAAATATTTATGCTAGAAGGACATAGAGTTGAAGTTAGTTTGAGTAGTCTTCTTTCTTAAGTGTAGATGAAAGTGTGTTAGTGGAGTTATATTGGTGTATCACCTCATTAGAATAGTTTTTTATGTTTCATTTTTCCCTTTTCACTCCCAATAGTGATTATTCTAGTGTAGTGTGAGCCTAGAAGATAAATCAAGGGAACTAGACCTTTCAAACCTAGAGATCTATCTCTTGTAGTGGCTTGTCTATGAGGAGAGATAGTTCCATGTTATCTTAAAATTGAGAAGGTATACTTGAATTATCTAGGGTGACATTTTAGGATAGAACACACCCTATACATTATTTATTCATATCTGAACATCCAAAAATTAAAGAAGAAATAATCCCATGTAGTTTTTGGTAGAAAAATGTAAAATGTTACCAACTACATCAAACTATGCACCAAAAAGATGAAATATTTGTGGGGATATTGAAAATAATACATACATCTCCACATATAAAAAATGATAAAGCATATCTTAATCATAATTATTTACATCCATCGCCCTATTATCCTTTCTTCCCCTATATATTTTACTTAAATGATGATGTTGATGCACTCAATGACAAAATGTTAATGTTTTTTTTCAGATAAAGAAATTGTTATTGAGGAAGAGGAAAAGAATGTTGATGCATATGGTGAAGGAAAAGGATATGATAAATCTATATTTGTACCAAAAAAATTTATTTTAGATTTAACATGTTAGTTGAACTCTTTACCGAAAATTATGATATACAAGATATTCTTGTCAATGGTTCAAATGGTATCTTTAAAATGTACACCTATGAAGATAGCAAATACATTATCTGGGTCAAATTTAACAAAAATAATGATAGACATTATTAAAGATAAAAACATATTCACTTGTAAAAAATCCATATTAAACCAAATTGGACCCCTATTTTCCATATTTCAAGACCACTGCAAAACCTACTTACAAAAAACATTAACCATACAAATCCAATTTCCTTTACTAATGGCATGTGCACACTCAATACATAAATATCAAGGTTTAACCATGGAATATGTTTCACTAAAGCTAATTTGAGTTAATATATATGGATTAGTATATATAACACTCTCATGTGTATAAACCATAGACTCATTATACTTGTTAAGCTCATTCATGGAGAAAAACATCAAAGTAAAAAAAAAATCAATTGAGATGTCTAGATTGAATCAAATTCAAAGTGGGAATTGTAATATAGATTGAGATCATAATTTATTTAATTATCTATAAAAATATGTTCATTGAACATTCATAGTCTTTATCTACATTTAGAAGACATTGTCAATGACTATGACCTGATGAAATGTGACATATTATGCTTGCAAGAAACATACACATCAAGTATGAATACTAATAATAATATTCCAACTTTTATGATTTCTAATTTAGTGTGTAATGTTCATGTTATTATGATATGTTTAAAAAAACATGTTGTCACTTAAAATCCAATTCAATACAGTGCACATGGAGTGGAAGCATTGACATCAAACATTATGATATATAATTATGAATTTACAATTGTCAATATCTATGTGTCTCCATTTGATTTTAATTTAGATATTATAAATGTTCTATAATAAATAATATCAAATAAAAATTCATTGATACATATTTATATATTTGGATACTTTAATTTTGACATGTCCACCTCAAAAAAATTAGATATGCTACTTGAAAAACATATGTCAATGTCAGGCATTTATTTCTTGCTAGCAAAACATAACCAATACACAAATAGAATCACAGATCATGTATGGTCAAACATACAAGTGAACATAACCATCTTATAAAAATAGACACTTATTGGACTACTCATGATGTTATCTATCTAGTTATGAATAATAATACCTAAATACCAATGCAAAAACTATAAACATGGTTAGAAGGTATTCTAATTGTTTATGCATACAATTTAAGTATTGTTTTAGTATTTTAATTTAATATGTTTTAAAATAATTTTTTTCCATTTCAATACATGGTATGAATGTAAAACAAACAAATCTAGAGCATCAAAAACCTATTGGAAAAGCAAAAACGACATCATTTGTTGGTAATGAAACTAGTCATGTCCAATAATAACATTGCATTGAAATATCCTTTTATTAATTTTATTCAAAAAACTATAATAACATTTGAATTAATAAATTTACCCTATTTCAATTAATAGGAAAATAAAAATCTTGTTTCATTTTAGTACAAGACATTTTAGATCATGTGTGTTATGTCGTGACTAATCCTCTAATGACAAAGTTGTTTTCACTATCATTGGAAAGACAAACTATTATCCATAACCAAAAGTTTTTTTGTTTTTGTTTTTTAATCTTACTGTTTAATGATCTATATCTATTTTTTGATGTTCTTTACCTTTGTCTTTACCTACATGCTAAGTTTGTGCTCTTATGTTCTCATTAGATAATGAAATTTTACTAAGCATAAATTATCATTTAGAATACTCACATAATAGATTAATACATGCAATTACATGTATTTTACCTAGAAACTCATGTATTTGTCATGTTATTTGTTTTTTTATTTTTTTTTGTAAAATATTATTTTTTAGCATAACTTTGATAATCTCTTTAACTCTTTACAGGTTTATTTTATTGCACCAACAACCTTGCTTCTAGAAAAATGTAATAACTTTAAATATTTGAAATTACTACCTTGAATCATGGTGGATAGAATATGTCTAGGAAAAAAAGGACATGGATTAGCTATGGGAAAATATAATAGCATTAGACAATTAAATATAGCCACCAAGCTTAGATTTCAATATTTAAAACAATAAAATGTTCTTGTTAGGTGTTTTATTGTTTGACATCGAATAATTGAACATAGATTTATATAAATAAATACATGTACATGAAGTATAACATTAATAAAAAAATACCTTCTTATATGTAAACATTGACTGAGTAACATCAACAAATGCAGTTGTAGATAACTCACAAATTGGCTATGAAGATGATGGTATTGTCTCCTCCTACAACATATATATGTATGTGTGTGTGTGTGTGTAAATTAATTTATATATATACATGTATTTTATATAGTTGACATGTTCAATTTTAGTTATTTTTGTATTTAAAAGGTAGCAGTTAATTTACATATAAATTAAATTATATATATATATATATAATTGAATTTATATGTAAATTAATTGTTACACATGTATCTTATATAGTTGACATGTTCAATTTCAATTATTTTTGTATTTAAAAGGCAACAATTAATTTACATATAAATTCTATAATATATATATATATATATATATATTATAGAATTTATATGTAAATTAATTGTTGCCTTTTAAATACAAAAATAATTGAAATTGAACATGTCAACTATATAAGATACATGTATATGTTTAGTCAATGTCTATGTACTAAATATGCATGGCAAAAACTCATCGTTCAAAAGTATAGCACGTAGGCCCTCAAAATCACCACCACCATTATCTAAAGGTTTAGTGCATATAGCACCATGACATCTACAAGGGTGTGATCAGGCATGCACACTAGGTAGAGTATCCCCATGTCCATCCTCTCTAACATCAGTCTTAGAAAGTTTAATTTTATGCTAAATGAGTGTGTTAGTAAGTGCACGAATCATATGTAAAGTGTCAATCTTAATGACCTCATTCACTATAAAGAGGATCTCATGTTAAGGTGAATTTGGTGTAGATACTCTTGTAGGTTGATTAGGTCCATGATGTGCACCTAGTTTATTCTATGCAGATCCCTTCCCTCGGCCATGAAACTTTGAGTAGTCAAAATAATTGGGAAACTCATTGAGGATAAACTCACCATAAATTTTCCTCAGAAAATACAATGTAACATTGTGGTTGATATAAGGTGGGTGATCAAACACCATCCACTATTGCTCCTAAAAATTATTTCTTATCAAATTATGTTGGCATTGGTGGATTAAGAATTGTTTTGTTGATAATGAAAAAAGTGCATTGGTTGATAGATCAATGAATAAGACCCAAATTTGGTATTTTGTTATTTTTTGTCTTTCACTTCACGTGATAATAATTTTCTAGCATATAAATCCCTACATCTCTCCCTATAAGATGTCTATCTACCAATTTGACTCATTATTGAGTCAACTTGGCCTAATATTAACTCTAGGGTATTAGCTAAATATGTAGGTGGGTGTTGGTCAAAATGAGGTCCCTCATTCTCCTAATTCTCTCTTCAATTTGTATTTTTTTATTGATTGTGTGTGCAACTAAATCCTCCTAACTACCTTAGGGGTCTTGTGGAATTCTAGGAGGGATATAAGGGTTAGGAGGGTTTTGCCTTGTACTTGAACAAGTTGTACAAAAAATAATAATAATTTTTTAAAAAAATAATGTAAATAAAAAATAATTACCAAAATTTTGTGTTAATGGGTTTGAATTTTGCTTATTTACCTCCCCTCCATAGTAGTATTGTTGATTTGTTGAGCTAACTGGAAATAGTGGTGTGTTTTCTCCTCTTGATAGAAAAATGCAAATCCGGTTCCACATTTGAGGATAGAGAAGAGACACGAGGCAAAACAAAATGGGTTTGTGGTGTTTGGACTCAATTTTTTTCTTTTTATACTAAATAATGTAATACGTATGCACTATTTACACTTTATATCCTATATGTAATTGTTACACTTTATATACATCATGCATGGTTCTTACACTATATATCATATACATGGTTCTTAAATTATATACCATGTATGTGCTTCTTACTCTATATATTGTGTACATAGTTATGGGTTGATGATTATCGATCCTACTTTTGAATAATCTTTACATGCTACTGAAGAATGTCCATGGAATTATCACTCAACTCTTTGTACTTATCCAAGAAATAAGGCAAAAATATACTAAGGATTATCAAATAAATAATACATTATTTATTAGAGGTCATTCCCAAGAAAACAATAAAATAAATCCAACATAGTCAAAGTCTAGAGGTAAATATAAGACTACAAACAAAAGATAAGAGGAAATGTTGGAACTATGGTAAAATGGGGTATTTTAAGAAAGACTACAAATATAAAAAGGTTGGAAAGGGAAAGTCATTTGATGATTCTTGATATGCAAAAGTAAATCCCTCTAGTGAATACTCAAGGGATTTATTATTAGGAACTTTAAGCTCACATGTATGCGATGGTGCATGGTTTATTTACTCCAGTGCCTCTTTTCATATGAATCCTCACATGGAGTGGTTTTGTGAATATCAAAATATCAATGGAGGTGATTTATTATTAGGAGACAACTCAACCTATAAGATCATAGTTCAAATAAAAGTCAAGTTGAGATTTATAAATGGAAGGGTTAAAACTCTCTCTGGTGTTATGGACATTCCAATTTTGAATATAAGCATAATGTTTGTAAGTATGATTAATGATGTGGGTGTGAAGGTAATATTTAATAAAGATATTTGCTAGATGGTTTGTGGATAAATGGTAATGGAAAGAGGAGTCCATATATAAAAATTATTCAAGTTTGAGGTAAGCACTATAAGTTTTGAATTTAATAGCTCTATTATTCCTAAGGTGAATAATGTTAGATAAATTTCCTACATCTCCTATAGATAAGATAATTTTGTGGCATAAAATGATGGGACACATTGATAAAAAAGGCCTTCAAGCATTAAAATATAAAGATATGGCTGAAGGAATTTTTTATTTCTCATTAGACTTTAATTTTTGTGAATATTGTGTGTTTGGTAAGTAATATGGAATACCCCAATTAGACATTCCTTAACATGATTATGAGCTTTGACAAATGATGTAAAAGCAAATTTGGTATGTTCAATGATTCCTAGGATTAATTTACAAATGTTTGTAGGAATTAGTTTGAAGTTCAATCAAAGACCATTAGTGGCTACTTTTAGGTGTCTACAGGAAGGCTTTGCAAGCTGTAAGCATAGTAACATATTATCAAATATTTAAAATGTCCTATATGATTATGAATTTAATGGAAATGATTGAATTTTAGGTTCTCACTCAAGGGATCATTAGCAAAGGGTCGGCAATCAATCCCTCAAAAGGAGGAAATAGTTGGACCAAAAAGATTAGATGGGGTGGAAAGGAATGATTTGCCCATAGGTGGTTATAATCAATGGCATATGGAGCTATCCCAGTTGGGTAGACAAACAAGAATATTTTTCCATAGGTGGTTATAATCATCGACATAGGAGGGATAAAAAAATTAATGATTTTCCCAAAGGTTATTATAATCATTGAAGAAAGGCTTAGGGTAACAAGAGAATGAATTTCCCAAAGACTATTATAATCATCAAAGGAAAAACAATGATTTGCCCATATGTAATTAAAATCATTGGTAGGATAAAAACATACCCCAATTGGGTAGATATAGACAATGGTTTGCTCAAAGGTGGTTATAGGCATTATCATCACAATGAAAACATGCCCTAGTTGGGTAGAAGAAAGAGAATGATTTCCCCAAAGGAGATTATAATCATCAAGATTCAAATGGATGGAAACACAATTATTTTTCCAAAGGTGGTTAGAATAATTGGCAATAAAAGTGGGATGATAGACAATGATTTACCTAGATGTAGTTATAATCATTGATATCCCAATTATGGAAAATATGATATGGAATATGATGGAAAATAGGTACAGAGGAGAAAGATGAATTTAAGAAACCTTCTAATAATAAGATGATCATCTAAAATAGAAAGGGTTAAAATCATTTTATGATTTAATTACTCTATATGTGGAAATTATTTGAATTAGATCGAGAATGTTGTTGGTGCCAAAGAGATATATCATTGTTGCATTGTCATGTAGACTCTTGGAGCTGATTTTTGCTATAGCATTTGATGGAAAGCATGATGATAGAATACCATGATAACTTGGATAAAATATGAATAAGCACTAACATACGATCTAATAAATAATTGAAAATAATGCACCAATGATAAAAACCATGATGACAATGTTGATGCATGAATATGGATGGATTCAAGAATAATGTGTAAGGAATCACCCAATTAAAGCACATATACTGAATTAAGGAACAACAATAAAGCAAATAAATAGGAAAACAAATAAAACACGAAGAAAATAAATAACAAAACAAAATAAATATATAGCATAGCAAAATAAAATAAAAACAAACAATGGTTAATCAAAATGTTAGCACAAATAACATGACATAAACAAGATGACAAACATTACCCTTAGAATATAGGAGACACCATAACAAAAAAATAAGATGGGGGAGTAGAATAAAATGAATGGGGTGGTTGAGTTGTCTTTAGATACACTAGGAAAGTGGATACTACCTACATAGTTCTATGGACTTAAGATCCAACAAAAACTTCAGGCTAAATGTAGTTATCCCAAGAAATGGGATAGAAGGAAATGATGGGAAGAAAAACATGATAGATGTTATAGAATAAAAATGGGAATGGACTCATAAAATGGTGAGAGCATGAGATATTAGGCCAATAAGGATGGGGAAACTAAATGACAAGTGGTTTCTTATGACTTAGTGAGGATTCCCAGAATCTTTAAGGCAAAGAAGTGGTTAATATTTTAGATTTTCTAAATCAGTTTTCAAATGTTTTTAAAAATTTCTCTGTATCTCAACTCGATAGAGAATGACGAGATACTAAATGACCAAGATAAAAAATGGTGAGAGCATTCAAATGGAAGATTGTTCATAAAATAGTGAGAGCTTGGCTTAGGTTGCTCACAAAATGGTGAGATCATGGCTGAGGTTGCTCATAAAATGGTGAGAATGTGGCTTAGGTTGCTCAAAAAATGGTGAGAATGTGGTAAAGGGGTGACTGAGATGAACTCAACATGAATCAAGCATTGCCTACATAGTCCTAGGTTGGGACTTCAAGTCACTATAGTTCCACCTTACAATAGAGGAATCTTACTAGTATAATAGTTAATTCAAAGAAAATAGGAAAATTTTTCAAATGGTAGAGTATGGTATAGGCATGGAAAGGTGGTTCTTCAAGGCATGATAAACAATTTTTTCCCCTAATTTTCCCATAGGCATTTATAATAAATAAACAATGACATAGGTTAATTATATTAATTTGCCCATAGGTGGTTATAATTAGTAGCATGATGGTGAAACACTGATTTGCCCAAAGGTAGTTATAATAAATCACACTTGGTATAGAATGGAACAAGAAATGAAGGATTTAACTACCAAACCATTTCCATACTACTCCAAAAATATGGCCTCTACCTAGAATGCTTAAACAACTATTGAAACTTGATCTAAATCTTCGTGCTGAAAGTGGCCATGGAATTAATGGAATGGAACCAAGTATAAAAAAATTATTGGTTAGGGAGGGGTAAAACAACTTAGTTGATATAAAATGTATGGAAGGAGGGTATATGATAGAATGGTATGGTACAAGGAAGAAATTCAATATTATGGTACAACTAAAATTTTCCTTATGGATAATACTCCTGGTCACTCAAGAAAAGTAATTCTAAGGTGTATAATATTTATTGGCTCATCAAGTTCATCCCCATCTGATGTAATGAGCATGTATGATCCAATGTCATAGTTTGAAACAATGATGAAAGGACCTATCTAGTAGGGTTTGAACTTGCCTTTGTGTTTCTTCTCAATCATGGTATTCTATTGGTTTTCTTTAAGAATAAGATCACCAAGCTCAAATTCTCTATGTCTAATGCATCAATTTTAGTGGCCACATAGTTTATTATGGTATGCTTGAAGGTTATTGACTACGGCCATGCATTTCTCATCAAGTAACTCCATCTCTTACAGATGAACTACTCGATAGGATTCATCATCCAAGACATGCTTCAAAGAGATGCACAAATAAGGTAACTTGACCTCAATGGGAAGAATGGCCTTAGTGACATAAATAAGTGACTACGAAGTGGATCTTATTAGGGTATAATGATTGGTACAGTATGCCCAAAGGGCACATAATATTTGAAGATGCCAATCATGAATAACATCACTGACAATATTTTTAAAGATGTTGACAATGGTTTTGTTAGATGCTTCTACTTGGCCATTACCTTATGGTTAATATGCAATTAAAAAATGTTTATTAATTTTTTACTTGGCACATAGTGATTTGACATCCTCATTATCATATATAATGTTAGAGGGGATACCATAATGGAAAATGATATGGTTAAAGATGAATTTGGAAATTTGTTTTCCAGTCACATAAGTGAGGGGTATAGCTTTGACCCACTTAGTGAAATATTTTGTGTTGGTGAGGATATATTTATGGCCATTAGATGAGGTGGGGTTTATCTTTCTAATGATATTTAGGCCCCAAGTCACTAATGACCATGGTATAAACAATGGTTTCAAATTTTTGTCTAGGGCATGAACCATATTAATATGTCATTGACATTTATTACATTTATAACATATGTAGTTGCATCTGCATCCATTTTTGGCAAATAGTACCTAATATACAAGAGCTTTTCAGATAGGATGGCCCCATTGGTGTGGGATCCACATGCTCCTTTTTGAACTTCCCATAATGCTAATGTATATTATGTCAAAGTTAAATAATGAAGTAGAGTTCCATCAAAATTATGATGGTATAGGATTGATTTGAGTAATGTGTAATATGTGGCATGATGGATAAAGGCCTTGTATTGTTTATAGGATAGATCTGGTGGTGGAATTTAGTCATGGATATAGGCATAAAGTCCAAAATACCATATAGATATGGGACCAACAATATCACAGGTCATTGTGATGGTTGAAGGTTCATGAGCTGGTGTTAGCATATTTTCAATGAGAAACTGATACTCTTTGGTCATAATTATATGAAAAACTAGAGAAATAATGGTGGCCATGGAATTTTCTATTTTATTACTAGCCCTTGGTATATGTTTAAATTGTACATCAATAATTTGTTATTTGAGAGTGTTGACCATGGCCTTGTATGGTACTAGCTTGTCATCATTGGTCTAAAAATGGTTTGTAACATGATTTATGATTAACAAAGAATCACCATAAACCTTTATATGTTGTATGTTCCATTTTACTACTTGTCAAATTCTTGTAACAAGTGATTTATACTCGGCCATGTTGTTGATACAAGGAAAGCTGATCTTGAATGACTTAGGGATTAGATCCCCCTATGGAGTAATAAACAAATGGCCTACACCTGATCCATGTACTATGATTTATTCATCAAAATATAGCTTTCAGTGCTTCTCCTCAAGAGGTGTTTCAATGATGGTCACAATGGATTCATTTAGGACTTGGAATGTCATAGGTTCTATATTGGTAAGGGGTGCTTCAACAAGCTAATCTATAAGGACTTACCCCTTGATGGTTTTCTAATTGACATATCCTATCTTGAACTCATTGAGGAGAATGATCCATTTGGCCATACAACCTTGTAAATTTTCATTATATAGTAGATACTTGAGTGGATCAACTTTATTAATAACCATGGTCTTGTTATTTAACATGTAATGTTGTATTTTTTGTGTGGTAAAGACCATAGCTAAATAGGCTTTTTCAATGGGTGTATAATTATGTTCATAAGCAACCAGTGTATGGCTTAGATAGTACATGGCATGTTCCTTTCCATTATCATCATGTTGATATATAAGTGCCTCCAAGGCTTTATATGTAGCTGATAGGTGTAATAAGAATGACTTTCTTGGCATAGGAGGTAATAAAATAGGTATATTTGGTAGATAGTCCTTAAATTGTTGAAAATCTTTCTAGCATTCATCATCTCAATAAAATGTTACAAATTTCTTCAATAAATGTGTAAAGGGGTGGAATTTTTATACCAACTGAGATACAAAGCATCGAATGGATTGTATTTTGCGCTGTAAACTATGGAGTTGCTTCAAATTGGTTGATGGTGGCATCTCTATAATGGCTCGTACTTTGGTTAGATAAAATTCAATACCCCTACAATACATAATGAAGCCACGATTATTTCTTGAAGTGACTCCAAAAACATACTTCTTAGGATTGATCCTGACTTTGTACTCATGTAGTCACTCAAATATTTGTCATAGTGTTACTAGATGATTGGCCCTAGTCTTTGATTTTCCTAGTTTGTCATCAATGTAGTTTTCAAAAATATCATGAATCATATCATGAAATATGATGATCATGGATCTTCAATAGGTGGACCCAACATTTTTGAGACCAAATGGCATAACTTGATAATAGAATGTTCCCCATAGAGTGGTGAATGCTATTTTATGTTGGTCTTTTGGCAGAATTCTGATCTAGTAATATCTTGAGAATCCATCTATTAGTGAAAGCATTTTGTACCCAACTGTGGAGTCGATAATCATGTCAATGTTTGGTAGAGTAAAGTCATCCTTAGGTTAGGATTTTTTTATGTTTCTAAAATCAATGCATATCCTGATTCCTTTTATCTTCTTACTGATTGGTACCACATTAGAGATCCACTCTAAGTAGTCAATCGGTTGAATACATCTCACTTCCAAGAGTTTTTCCAACTCTTTCTTCACTAATATAGTAATGTGAGGATGCATCTCGTATAATGTTTTTTTATTATTTTGGCATTAGGATGTACCATAAAGTGGTGTACAACAAAGGTGGGGTCTAAACCTAGCATGTCGGAATAGGCCCAAGTAAATATATCAACAAGTTGCCTTAAAAGGGCTATAAAGATGTCACATTCTTCTTTAGTGAGGGACATGCCTAATTTGATCCATTTTGGGTTGTTTGAAGTCCTGATGTTAACTTTTGTAGTATCCTCCATAAGAATAACTGAACCATCTTCCAAAATGGTTGGCAAAGATTTGAACTAGCCTACAATGGTAGAGTCCTCTGTTAGGATGGGATCTTTAATATCTCCTAGGCATGATGAATTAAAAACTCCTAATGATAAGGGTGGCCATGTGACAAACACTTTTGGAAACTCTTGGATGATTTGATCAAAAGCCTATTATTCTTCAAGACTGAACTCAAACCCATAGGCAAGTTCATCATTAGTGGTCTGTTGCACTATGTTTGAGGAAGGTTAAACATCCTCATCTAATGGCATCTGAAATATGTTTTCACCACTAGACTAGCCTTTATCTTTAATATTTTCCCAATCCAAAAGCTTCTCAAAGAGGTTTTCATTTTGAGACATCAATGTTCTATTTAATTGTTTATGGCCAAGGGTGTCCACCCATTCTCTAAAATAGGCTATAGGATCTAGTTTGATTGAAAACCCTTGTTTGTGGTCTCCTAATAGAACATTGTCCCTCAGTTCTAAAAAATCACATAAGGCCTCATAATTCTAACACTTATTAACTGACACTATTGATTCTTGTTGGTCCTAATCTATTAGTTGAGGGTAATATAATGGAAGTAGATTATGTTGAATAATCAGTCAAAGGGTACAAATGGCATTAGTGTCAAATAAATTAGTAGTGGCTAGGTCATTGAAAGGGATGTGATCAAACTCTACTTCATTGTTAGAATCATCATCACTAGTTGTTGACATTGGAACATAAATAACGTATATGGGGTCATCCCCAAGTGGTTTAAATCTAAGACCAGATGTTCCTTTGTACTGAGTAGTAGAGATTGGCTCAAGCAGACCCTATTGATTCAGACCAAGGCCTCCTTCATAGTCATGCTTCTCCATGATTTTTTTTAAGATGGGATACTTGGAATTTAGGTAAAAATTGACCATTTTGTCAGTATAATATGAATATTCATCATCTATAAGTGGGTCTTATTCTTGGCCAATGGCTAGTATGAAAATGATAGGTGATGGACAATGTAGTTTAGATTTTCCATTTCGTTACCATTATAAATAGGATGGTCTGGCTTTAGGTCTGCCATAGGACTTAGAATTCTATGAAAGCTTAGAAATATGAAATGTATCATGGGTCAAATATTTTCTTGGGCCATTAGCTAAGATAGTATAATGATTAAACATTTTAGGATATGACATGTGGGAAAGGGAATCAAGGGTATTTGGGTCAATGCAGTTGGCCTCTAGTGAATCAACAAGTATTTCTTTTCCCTTGTCCTTCTTTAGAATTAGATTCAATCCAAAGTGGTAGTTATAGCTTTGGTACTCATCCTCTAAATGCTTGTAATGTTTGTATGGCTACAAATCTCCATGGATAGTAACCTCCATACCTAAATAGGATAACTTGATACACTAGTGAAATGTTGAAGGGATTGCATGGATCTCATGTATCCAAGGTCTACCCAAAAGAATATTGTATGAAAAATTGAGGTCAAACACATGGAATAGTGTATCATGGGTCAAGGGCCCAATGTTAACATGTAAGCTAATGGTGCCTTGTGATTCCCATTCTTCATTATCATAGGCCTTGATTGTGATTGTTTATGGATGGAGATTAGTTGTCATGTATCTGATAAGCTTAATAAGCTTTATAGACATAATATTTAGACTGGATTCATTGGATATGAGGACATGCTTTACTTTGTGTCATGTTATGACAACTTCAATGTATAATGGATTGTTATGCAAAGGGCCAAGGGATGACATATCGCTTTGGTCGAAGGTTAATTATTGTCTTGGGGATGGATGTCCAACCAAAGCTTGAAATTTATCTAGAGGTATATCATTAGGAACTTGGGATTGGCCAAGGAACTCTGTTAAGATGTTTTTATGAATTGTAGACATATGCAACAAATCCAAAATGGATATTTATGTAGGCATCTTCTATAATTGTTCCATAATATCAAACATATTTTCCTTCATAGTGGTAAATGTCTTGTTCCTTACCAGAACGTGGGTTGGATGGGTGAAGTGGCAGATGGTTGTGGGCCTGGTATGATAATCTTCAACCTTTGAGTTATGATTACACAATCAAGATTAGATATAAGACCATTGCTGTTAGCAAATTATGGTGGTGGGGGACTAGATAGGATAAGTTCTGATTGTTGGTGCACTTGTACATGGTCATGGGTCAACAACAAGTTATCTATATGAGGTCCAAAACTAGTAATCCCTACTTTATGGTATGCATGTATGTGATCCCAGGTCAAAGAAGGGTCACTATCATAGGTTGGTTGGTTGGAATTAATTAGCAAAAGTCTTGTTTGGTTAATATTTGGTCTTGGATTGGTGGAGATGGTAGAAATGCAACCTCTTGCAATATGGCCTACAACCTTATTTTAGTCATGTGCAACAACATGGTAGGTCTGTTAGTTGTTGGCATCATTCTAGCCTTGGTTCTATCCATTCATTTGACATTGTTATTGCTACAAATTTTGATGGTTTTTCTTGGTTGTTGATATTATTGTTATTGTTATGTTGGCCTTTGTTATTGCTATTGTTGTTTATTATGTTATGTAAAGGGGTTTTGATAAATTCCAAGGTTTTGATTGGATGTGAAAGTTCCATTATCCAATGTAATATCCCTATTTTCCAATATATTTCTCCATCAAATGTTTAATTTACACATAATGATGCAAACTATGTTCTCTAACCTAATGATACTTGTATAATTCATTTTGTTGGTACTAATTGGGATAAGGAATGCCCTCAGGATAGTGCTTTGGAATAGGCCAATTGATAAGATTAGTGGCCGTGAGCTTGGAAAACATAGATTCAATGGGTTCTCCAAGGTCACTAAAGATGAAATGAGTAGGCATAGTTCTCCTTGGAGGATGAGTTTGAAAAGGAAAAGGTTGTTGTGTTTGTTGCATGGGTCAAGGCTAGTATACTTGATACATCTACTGAAGAGGTTATTAGTTAAGAGTAATTTGCATATATGATGTAGGTTTAGAGGATGGTGTTTGCACCATTTGGACATGTTGTAACTTGGTTAATCCATTCCCCACAACATTCTTGTTGTGATTAAATGGCTTGGGTTTTATCATAATTACTAGCCTTGGCTAGTTGTGATGCATACATTTAGACTTGGTTTTGGTTCTAGCCGTTATTTTGGTTTTGATTCTAGTTATAATTTGATGAGGTTATCTTAATGATCCATTTGTTAATAAGGGATAATTCAATCAACAAACCTTTTTCAATGATTTATTTAAAAGTTTGTGCACATTATAGCTCCGAATGGTAAGATATCTCACTATGTAATTTTTTGGTAAACATAGTGGCTAATTGCTTATCTATTAGATTGCGAGTGAATCAACTGGCAAGGGCTCTCCATCACTATAGATAAATTACAAAGCTTTCACCAGACTTTTGTTTGGCTTGCATCAAATATACCAATAAAATCTCATGCTCAATATTGTAGGAGAAACATTGCACAAACTTGTTTGAAAGATCATCAAAATTAGAAACTAAATTCTTAGGTAATTTAAGAAACCACTCCAAAGATTTTGCTACTAAAATCTTTGGAAATAATAGTATGAGGTATATATCATTGTATTTCATCGGTTAAAAAATAACAAGTAATTTTGTTAAATGGGCTTGGGGTCTCATTTCCCCTTGTATTTGTCAAATATTGGTGGCTTGTACCCTAGAGGAAATGGTATTTGTAAATACTCCATATTCAATGGGTAAGAACACACATCATCCAACTTAAACTTCTTGGTCTACCTTTTAGCTTGGATGAGGGCAATTGCATCCTTCATATGTTGTAGTTCTTGGGCTACAAAACTAGAGGGACATTGTTATGAGGTGGAGGATGGGAGCTCAAAAGTGGATTACTTTGATAGGGTTATAATGGAGGCATGGTTTGCCATGGAATGTTAGTTTGGCTAGGGAATTGACCAAGAATATGCATACGTGAATTAGTGTGTGATTATTGGAATTTCATGTGTTGTTGTGTCAAATTCTAGTTAGGATTTGGTATGTAGGCCTCATTTTAGGGAAATTGTGTCTAAGATGGAAGGATATAGTTGGGGATGAAGTATTGTGTCTATTGTGATTGAATAGGGACTTGTTACTAACTAGTTTAACCTTGTTGATTAAGGGGAACTTTTGAACCAAGGCCTTATCATTGAGCTTATGGCATGTTTAGCATAAAAGGCAATTATTACCTATTTTATAATTATGGGAAATTATAACCTCTTTATTTTGTTAATCCTTGTTGGGAAGTAGATGCATGTTGAATGTTTGGCATTTATTGTTGACCAATATTAATACATTGTTGATTAGACATCATTTGTGATTGTATTGGTATGTTGGTCTGAGACTAAAGAGGTATCTTCATCACTACCTTGTGAGGTGGAGCATTGGTTTCCACTTGTTGAGGTGGCAAAATGTTTTGCCTCTATTATGTGGGTATGTTTGATGGTGCCTATTATTGTGTAATTTTAGTGATCAACTTTTATGATGGAGTAACATTCATCACATTTTTTTGAGGCATGGCACTAGTCATTGTTTGACTACTTAATCCTTGAGGTTGCATTCTTGAAGAAGCAGTTGGTTGAGGATTAGAGGTAATTATTTATTGAGTTTTGGGGGTATAAGTTCATACCCCTTGAATTTTTGAACCATTCAGAGTGTTAACTAAAGGTAAATTTTGTTGTGGACTAATTGTTTATGTATCTACACCACTTTTGTCTAGATTGGATATCACTTGTGCATTGTCCACTATGTTTGGCTCACTGTTTTACATAGAAGTAGAAGACACTTTTTTTATTATTAGGGAATTAAACATTACTCCAACCAAAGTGATTTGCCATAATGGGTCTATACCTTGATTATTTTGGCATATCAATTCAATTAAGACTCTTTTTGAAGGAGCTAACTTGATAAGAATAGAATTTGGCATGGTCATGTTGTTGCAGTTGTGTGCTAAGTTCAGATAAGTTTGGTATGTTGTTTACATCTGTATGAAGTGGTCCTCCATAAGGCCTTTTCCTATGACAAGTATATGAGGGTCCTGATTGACATCAACACTTAGATTGAGGGTTGATAGAAGAGGCATGTTCATTTTTTTGATTATAAGGCATTTTGTAAGGCACTCTTACTAGACTTGGCAAATTTTTGTGGGAAAAGTCTACTAAAAACTTAGACCTTACCTCTATAGCTCTAATTAATACTTCATCCTTGTTTGCAAGCAAGTGAAGATCAAATAAATAAGGGTCATAGGTTGAAGGTATTGTAACATAATATAGCTGCTATTGGACTTATTTTGTAATCAAAGGTATGCTATCTAGGTACTATGCCATATGCTCTTGGTCCTGCTTCAAGTATGGAGGTGTGTTGACAAAATAGTAGGCCAAAGGACCTTAGATTTTTCCCCCTATTTGAGTATTGTAAGGTGGATAAGGATTTATCTCATAAATGGCATTATCTCCATAGGGGTCTTGAGCAAAGTCTTCTTGTGCGACCACATCATTATACCCTAGATTTTACATGAATCCGCTATGTGTATAGTGAGAAATGTTCAAATCAATGGTGAGTGTTTTGAAACAAAAAGGTTAGAGTTCTACAAACTCTAAAAAACAATGTCTAAAAAGACAAATGGTTCAAACTCAATCTAACTTGGTCAAAGGATGGAGTTGTATCTCCAAAAGGGTCTATGCTAAGACTTGGTATAAAAAAATCTAACATCTAATGTCTCACAAAAAAAAGGTCAAGTGGATGAACTAAAATTAAAATGCCAAACTCTAGGTTCAAAGTGTTCCAAATAGATCTAATCTAGGAAAATAAAGGCTGATGGGTCTTTTGGCCAAACACAACATCAAAAGCTAGGCTCAAATAGGCATGTACTAGGACTTTAGGCAAAACAAGCACAAAAACTAGACTTAAACAAAGAGGTATTTAATCTAACAAATTTGAAACACTTTGGCATAGACTAGGCACTCTAATTTAGACATGAACTTAGTCAAATTGACATGCGACATGAAATAAATGGCAATTAGAGATATACTAGTTTCTCCTAGATAAAGGCACAAACAAATATTTTTTCAATTTGGGTAAATAATTAACCTAGGTTACATAACACAAAAGAGAAATATCGCTACCTAAGCCTAAATTACATAAGGCATAAACATGAATTAATCAATGTTTAAATTCAAACTTGTCAAGGTTAATTAAAAAATCAACTTAGGAACACCAGGGTTTTTGATCAAACAAGATATAAAAAGGTGAATGTCATAATGACACTAGGTAAAAGCTCCCAAAGGCACATGTAGATTGGTTTCAAATGTGAAACTTGGATACAAGACAAAATAACACTAAGAAATAATTTAAGTAGCATAACAATGTTATCATGCTCTAAAGGTATGATCGATGGTTTGTTTCAAAACTCTAAGGCACAAAACTTGAAATTATTTAGGCAGCATAACATTACCTATTTCAATCAAGTGACACACAACATTTTTGACTAAAATGTTTAAGACCATGGCATGGTGTCAAGCGGATGGAATAATGCCTCTTCAAATAATAGAGTGACTAAAAATTTTAAGACAAAGGCATGGTGTCACCTTTAGGATATGGATATTTATGTCTATAAAAATAGATTCAATTCATTATTTTATTAAGATAATAAAATTCAAGTGGTCTGTAAAAACATGCCTTTGCTCCCCCTGATGAATATTTGAAACACCTAGTGGAAAAATCTAATCTTAAATATATTTAAAACACCTAGTGGAATAATATTGCATGATAATAGTGAAATTTGAGGAAACGTGAAGGGGAAAATGTCCTCCATCAACAATAAAACCAACAAGCTATACATGTCTTTTACTGCAACATTTTGTTTTATTCTCAATACAATTGCAAAATAATTTACGAAAAAAAAAATCAACCACAATCACACTCTCAATGCAACTTATCATCTAAGCTATCAATCCTAAAGCCACGTGTTGTAACCCAACCAAATGTAAGTATGAAGGATCATGAAGCTTGAGGTGAGCATGCCTAATAATGAGGTGGGTGTAAAAATGGGTACATGGCTTGGGCATCACCTATGGACCATGGAGGATTTAAATTTGTCAACTCTCTCTTTAAGTAATTTTTTAATGATAACGATTGATGATTAACTCTCTCCTTCAGTAATTTTTTAATGATAATGTTTTTTAAAATTAGTGTGGTGTATATCATTTGTTGATAGTGAAACTAGTTCTCTCTAATAACAATAAAAATAATAAGATTTATAATGTATTTATAGTACCTAATTTATATGCTTTGATGTGAAATGATGTCGTAGTTGGAGGAGATGCTCAAGAAATATTTTCCTTGATTTCTATAATCAATTTTATTAAATTTGATATTATTTTAGTTATAAATGCTTCACGATTAACTTTAGTCAAAAATATAGTCACCTATATTGTATATAAATGAATCAATCTGAAAAAGGTGGTTATTTTCTAGGATGTTGTAAATGTTGGAAAATAACATCTTAGGTTGTTCATATGTTTCAATGTCTAATAAGACTTCATTTGTTCTAGTCTCTTGTTTTTCTCTATCATTTTTCATGGTTTCCCTATTACATAAAAGTTTAGTTACATTAACAATGACCAAAAGGAGGTTTTCTTTGGCCAAATATCAATATTTTAATCCAACAACACTTGAAGCTGAATTGTTTTTTTTTACTCTACAATAGTTATATATGGTCAGCGTAGATTACATCAAACCATTAGGAAATCATCCAAATACTTAAATGTATACATATTCTATCCATATTAAATTTCTCATTTAATATATATTTTTATTTTTATTTAAATAATATATGTGTTATATTACTTAAAATAATATATTATAGATTAATGTCTAGGCCCTTCAAAGCTCTCTAAACTAGATCATATGATACAAAAAAGATGGTCTCAAATATTTTAAGTATCTGGAATAAGGTTCTCATTTGATTTTTAGAGAACACAAACAAATGTTATATTAGTATCATAACATACACATTAAGAATAGGAAACTAGATATATGAAAAAGATGATAAAATATCAAATAAAAATAGAGTGAAGTTGCCAATAATATCAGTGAAGGTATGGCATTTAGGGTTTGTGAAAATGTCTGATAATTATGGATACTAAATGTAGGTGAAGTTAAAAAAATTGTTAGAGATAATATCATGATCATATATATACTATTTTATATATAATAATTATTATATTTTATTATTATTATTATATATGATAAAAATATCAATATAATATATGTATATGTTTATTTCTATTAATATTATATAAATATTACTAATATATTAATATTTATATATTGTATAATATAGTAATAGTATTATATATATATATATATATATATATATATATATCAAATGTATTTTAATATCATATTTATTATAAAATTATAATAATCAATACAAATTATTACCATACATATATATAACAAGGAAAAACATTGCCATCGTAGCAACATCTGTCAAAATCACAAATAAGCAACCCACCTTAAGAAAATGACATATGCCTATTTAATAATAAATTGTATTCATCTAAGTGCATTATGGGAACTAGTAGCTCATGAATTAATATTCCCTAGTGCAGACCACCTATTCCCATTAGGGAAGGATCATGGAAATTAACCATAACTCTATAATAACATCAAACAAGTGTCCTTTCACCCTAAAAACATGTTTCAAACCTGAACACATTACGTTTGCAATTGGAAATTCATCATGTCTATGAATTAATCTTGGATCACATAAGATAGATCACACCTACACTTCTGATTGGGATACACTTGTTAAGTGGGAGCATGACCAATATGGGGATCTATTAGACCTAATTAGGGGATCACTTATGTCACTTATCATAACATATCATGCTAGGAAAAGTTATAAATCCTACAGTTTAACACAATCACACAACAACCATGATAGATACCTAAGGTTTAAAATGTTCACTTTATTCTAATAACAAGAAAACAAAATCTAATCTAGTGCTCACCAAAGCTTGTGGCACAAAGTGGGGGTTAGAAGCAATAAAATAAAAAAATAAACTAAACATGTATTAGAAGACATATAATCATGTCAATGTATATGAAATCCTAAATACATGAAGATAAGAATACAAATGCATTATCTATCTACTCTTACAAAAGAAAAATAAAGTTAGGAATACTTACCTTTGTAAATGAACCCATCGAGCCTCAATCTCTTCCTTGGTTGAGGTGTTTCACAAGATATTGTTGTGGTATGTAAGGATAACCAAGATAAATCAAATCTAGGCTACACAACCTATATAATCATCTAAAAGACTTATCCACAAGACAAGATCCATATCTCCAAAGAAAGTATGGAACCCTAAGCTTTATTCCTCAAGTAGAATGTTCAACAAGTAGATGTTCTTTCACACTTCTTTGTTAATAACTATTCTCTTATAAAATGGTGGGAAATAAGCTTGTATATATAGATGGATCTTACCTTAAATCCTTCCATGAATGTCAGTTATACAGGGTTGACCCAATTGACCTAGTGTGTTTTTGGGGATAATTTACTACATTTGTGCTAGGTCAGCTGAAAGACTAACAAACCAAGCAAGTAAATAATGCCCTTAAACTCTACTAGGTCGACCTAGTCAACCTAGTACAATTGATAGTCAAAAAGGAAGGCAAGAAAAGGAGGATAAAAAGAGAAAAATGATTAAAGGAGGTAGGACTAAGAAGAACAAACTTAGGGTAAGTGGTTTTAGGAGACAAGTGTGTAAATGGCAAGTGGCAAAAGGAACAACAATCTTATGAAGAACTAATGGTCTACCCACCCCTTTCCTGATGCACCCCTTAAGGCATGCACTTAGAGAGATTAAGACTCAATAGGTTCCTACAAGATACAAAGTTTCAGTAATCAATAAAAGTTTGAAAATATTATATGTATACATATGCTCCACTCAAATCTCATCACGTGTCACGTAAGTGCAACATGGGATAGTGTTTCGAGAAAAGAACATGATAACACACAACGCTGATGCTAAGTAAAGAGCATTAAGAATCAAATAAGATAAATAAAAGGATTGAATTTAAAAATGCATACCTTTAACTTACCTTAGTGTCATAGATAAATAATTAGACTATAAGAAATGTCAAGGTGTCTAATGTAGAGAACACTAGATGAACCTATAGAAGTTAGTGTAAATATAGCCAAAAATCAAATTTTTTGGAAGATAGGCATATGATAGTATGAAATAATATCTACATCGTCATGAATCTAATGAATTTTACATTTTACAAAATAGATGAGTAGAAACAAAGATATAGGTAAAATAAAGAATCTACAAAACAATAATTAAAAGATTTAAATTGCTAAAAGTGTTTTTAAATAAGGTAAAAAGAGATCTAGTATAAATAGATAGATATTATGAGATATGACAATTATCTAATATCCATTTTTTGGGATTTTATAGGTGTAGGTGCTGTTGAAGAGAAGAGATGGGGGTCCCTAGTGAGGGGAGCACTCCATGACATCCTGGATAAGACTCTATAGCCATACGACCCCATGACATTAGAGGATCTGAGTGTACCATCTACCCCATCTCAAGTGAACTACTTCAGATTAGCTAGAGAGGCAATGAGGTAGATATGGGCATAGAGAGAGAGGATGCATCCACCAATAGTGATGGGTATTAGAGAGCTACATGCATGGCAAGCCCTAGAAAATAAGAGAGCTATGTATCTATCTATAATAGCATAGATGGCAGAGATCTGAACCCAGTTGATGGAGTTGAAAATGCAAGTAACACATTTATAGGGACAATAGGGATTGAGATCTTGGATGACCTTATTATAGTGTACCATTTAGAGGAGTTAGATTGAGGCCTTAGTAGGTAACATGACTAGGCCATGATATAAATAGGATGGGACTCAGCCATAGAAGACATGTGGTTAGCTTTGTTGTATATGCTATAGGAAATATATGAGAGGGGTTTTATTTTAATAATTATGAAAAATACATGTATGGTTAAAAAGAAATAGGCAAAAGAACACTTGGAAAAATATAATCAATCAATAAAATGTACTACACACTATTTCAAGATGGGAAATGTGTAATAACAATAAATGACTAAGTATAAAGAACCAAGAAATGGCAAAATAGGATGGTAAAAAGAAATTAGCTTTTAAACCAATATGAAAGTTTTTTGAACCAAATTAAAATAAGGAAAATCATACTAAATATCATGTTGGGAAGTAAGGCAAAAATGTAATAAAATGGAAGGTATGTAAAATGGTACAAATGGTATTAAAAAAAATTAATTAAGTCAATCAATCATACTAAATCATGCTAGGAAGTACAAAATAAAAATAAAATTACAAAAATTAGTCATACTAATTCAAGTTGGGAAGTATGAAAACTTCAAGAAATGGTTTTAATCTTACATGCACTCTGAAAATAAAAAAAGTAAAATAAAAATGAAGTAAGCATAAAACATATTGAATATCAAGATGGGAAGTATGTAAAATGACGTGTAACTTCATAATCGATTGACTCTTATCTCAAATTTGACAAATGTAATTTTGATGGTGACTTAGGTATTGGAAAATTTTGTGAGGAGGTTCGGGTCCTATCCATGATCTTACACTATAACTCGATAAAGATAACACCACTATGGTGGAATAAATATGAAAATTGGGTAATAAAAGGATGTGGGTAATAGGAAGGAAAAGATGGTAATTTGTGAGGATGGTCAGGTCCTATATATGGTCTTACAATATAAATCATAAATGAAATCCAAAGGGGAGGGTGATCATTAAACCAAACATCAAATCTCAAGAGGAAATATAAGGGATATAAGGAGTGAAAAATGGAGCATAAAAAGCAAGACTTAGGAATCTTATGAGAAGACCTTAGGAGGTAAGAGGCATACTAAGGACATGAAAAGATAGTAAGTGACTAGTATTTGTCTATGTACAAAGGAAACCTATTTGCTATAGACAAAAATCTTTGTAGGTAGATAAACATGCTACTAAGATCAACCCATGAAGGCAGATTAGTAAAAGGAAAAGTAAAATGGACCTACCTTCCCATGATGTGTTCCCCGTTCTTCAAGACCCCTTACAGAGTCATTAGTCTAATATGAAGATTGGGTACTTATGTGAGAAATTATATATCACTAAAATATTTTTTTAATTCTCCTCTTCGAATCTATTATCCTACTACACCCGAAAGGACTTTGGCTCTATGTGAAGCTGACTATGGAGTTTGAGCTTCGACTAAAAGAAGGAGATGTACTTTGAATCATGTCTTTTAATGTGATTATACTTTTAAGAATATTTTTTCCTTTAGATATCATTACATTTTATTTAAATGATTTGGATTTTAATTTTATTTTGAAGGCTTTTAAATATTCCTCCTGCATAAAGATTTGGAATGATCAATCATGAGAGAGATAGTGATACACATAAATGAGCTATAGGCTAAGGCTAAAATAAGCTAAGTAACCAAAGAAAAAGATTGATTAGGATAAATAGGCTTGAAAATGAACTAGCATGTGATCTCAAGTCTCAACCATGTATATGCTTAGTTTATGATAAAGGGAAGAGGGAAAAAAGAGATCCAAAGTGGACCAGTGAAAAGAGATAATAATGAGATAGATTGTTTACTAACTGATCACATAGTAAAGGGAGATGAAAACTAAGGGGAACATGGTTTTTATAACTAAATCACCATGATAAATTATATGTGGAAAATAAGGATAATAAATCAAAATAATCATAAAGATATAAGAAAGAGAGTTTTGAAAAAAACTCCAGGGAAAAATGGAAAGCAATGATAAATAAAAGATAACCATATGCAAAAATAAATGATAATATAAGCAAGATATGGTACAATAAGTAATATTGTGATATAAAAGAATCATAAATTTGACATAGTGTCAAATGATTTAATATATAAAAATAATATTATAGCACATGTTATAAAACATAAATGTGAAATCACCATGCATGTGATCATAAATATTAGTAAATCTATCCACACACATTATCCAATACATCAAATAAATATCTATGAAGTTGTAATCAAACTACTACTAAGGTTTCATCAATCTTCAATGAATAATGGGAAAATACTTCTTTTTTTGATCTCCTTAACTAAAAAAGTAAGAATGCTCAAAGTATTATGCTAAGGAAAGTTATGCAAATACTGATCAAAAGAATAGATGGAAATAAGATCTACTAGAGGAGAAGGAATCACCAGTGGAGAGGGATCCATGGGTGAAGGAATCATAGGTGGAGAAGGATCCACATGTGAGGGAAGGTCCATTGGTGAAGGAATCATAGGTGGAGACATAGAAGATGGTGAAAGGACCACAAGAGGTGATGGAACCACTAGAGGTGGATCCATGAGAGGATAATGAGAAGCCTTCTTGTAGGAATGACCTATGATAGGAATAGAAGAAGGTCTAAAAATGGTTATAAGATGATCTTAGAGGTGTTCTTATAGGATATGACAATAATTGGTATGATGAGTGTCGTATAGATGCCATATATAATATACCTCACCATACTTGCACAAATATTTAGGAAGTACCTTTGAAGGAGGTATGACTTTGTCTAATGACATGAAAGAAGGATGTAAGGTATCAAGATATTATTAAAACTTGCAATAATGGGTGGAGGAATGGTTATCTATCATATGGAAGCAATAAATACACTAGTGAGTGGTTTTAGGAGCACTCATGGAAGGAGGTAAAATAGGAATGGAAGAAGCTAAAGAACACTCATCAAGACATTTTGTGGGTAGAGTAGTCATATTAGGTAAGGGAATAAAACCATCACCAAGGGGAGGTGATGATGAGGAAGGAATAAAACTAAGCTCAACTAAAGGAGAGATAATATTAGAAATAAGGGTAGGCTCAATAATAGTAGGAGTGGAAATTAAATCAACTATAGCAAGCTCTACTAAGGGAGGGTCAAGATCTATAAAAGGTCTGAGGGTTACACTAACCTTAGGGGTAAACCAATGATGGAAGTTAGGGAACCTATAAAAATGGCAAGGCCTAGTCATAACACGATCCATGAGCATAGTCCTATGTGGATCCTAAAAAATTGGAGGTGTCAGTGCCATCTCTACCCTATGATAAAGGGGGAAAATGCAAAAATCAAGAAATATAAGTGAAGGAAAATGATGGGATTCACAAAAAGACTCAAGTAAATAAGAATGATATCAAACAATCTCAACATCATGGGCCTGTACAAGACTACCTAATAGAGGATCATCTAAGGAATAACCATCATCATGATTTAGGGTGTGAAGATCAATGACACAAGTTGGGATAACCTTGTGATCTGATGAATGATGGTGCATATAGTGCTTAGTATTGGTCAAGACTATAGGAATGTCATCATAAGGAGTCTTGTGGGAATGAGGTTATAAGAAAGTAGGAAGCTATGAGATGAGATGAGGTGAGAAATGAGAAGTTTTGATCTTTAAGTTAATCTCATCAGACTCATCATCCTCAAAATCTAAAAGGTTAGGAGGAATGTTACCAATGAGCTCAGGATGCCCACTGTAACCTCGAGTTAAATATATAGGAAATTTAAGATGATAAGACTCATGAAATGGAACACTTGGCAAAGGCTCAAGAGTAAGAATCTTGAAGACACCATGATCTTGGAATTGTTTGAAATTTCAAGGATTAGTATCACCTTGAATCTTGTAAATGGCTCCATTGTGAGGGAATTTAATATTAGCATTGGTAATTATAAGAAGCAATATCTTGCATGCAGTGAGTCCACGGCCTACCAAGCAAGATGTTATATGAAATGGAGAATTTAAAGATCATCACCTTCACATGAATAATGATAGGTGAGATGGTAATGGAAATCTACATACATCCTAAATGAGACATTTGTTTTCTATCATATCCTTGGCATGTGTTGCATGTATACTTGAGATTGCATTCAAAATACCCAATGTTCTTAATTAAATCAAGATAAGCGACACATATACTGAAACACTCATCAATCAAGGCATGATTAACTTAGATATCACCTATTTGGATGCTAATGAATAAATGGGGATCATCTACATGAATCAAAATCTCATTAAGAATCATAGAAGTGATAGGAAATTTTAAAGAAAGAGAAATGTCTATGGTTTCATCAACATTAATAAATATCTCTTCATATTTTTGCAAAATACTATCTTTGGAACTAGATAAAGCTACCTCCCATCCTATGAGGGGAGGAAGAGGGAAATTCATCTCAAATAAGAGTTGCATCAGGCAATTTCTATGATGTGGAGAAGTCCTCATAATCTCAAGGAATGTAATTTAGGATGGGAGATTAGTGAGATCTGCAATGGGATCCAACTCATCATAGCTCATAAGAAGGTTGTTAGATAAAGGTGTGTAATGGTTAAAGAGGTCCTCAAAAGGAGGAGCTGAAGAGCATTAGAATTTTTGTTGTTAATAAGAATGTTGATAATAAGGTGTTAAATCATGTTGAGATGAAGAACTAGTTGGTTTAAGTTGATTTTGATCATTATAAAAAGTGTTAAAAGAAGCTTGATTATCATTAGCGTTGGAAGATGATGGAAGAGTAGTAGAAATAGAATGGGATGTGTTATCCAAGGGAGAATGATACATAGGATCATCAAAATTGATAAGATCTTCTTGCCCTGACTCATTTAAATGAGTTGGAGAAGAATCCTGGATAACATGATATGTCTTATGGGAAGGAGTGCAGATAGGTTGAGAATCAATGAAAGCCACCACCCTTTGCATATTAGTCATGCTAACCATATTTTCTTTAGAAGTTGGTTCAACAAGAATTTCAATGTTATTGGTGGAAGGAGTGGTCTTGTCTTGAGTATCTTGGATTGGTTGATGATTAGGTAAAGGATATTTATAAATAGCCAAATAAATGTTTTCTTGATCCAAGGCTTGAGTTTTGTCATTTGATTTGTATTCCTTGAAAGCAATCTCATTGGCTTGTTGATTCTTATGGATAATGGAATCATGATTGAAACTATGATCAAGAAGAAAAATAATAGCTAAATTGAAGTTGTCTATAGGTCTCATGAGAATGACCCCAATTAGCATGAAACCAAAAAAAATTGTTAGGATCATACAAGGATTTCATAGGATGAGTAGGGTCAATTTTTCATGGAAGAGGCCTGGGTAGATGATTAAGAAATTAAACTAAGGATAGAGGTTTATGAACATTGATGTTATCGAGTGAAGGGAAATGAAGATTAGTAAATTGTTGAGAAGGAGTTGGTTCTAAAGAAGGATTAAGAATGATAGCTTGAACATTGTGAATGGTGTCATAAGAATCAGTAACACCATCATTGGTGATATTATAGTTTTTATTCTTTAGTAATAAATGAGGACCCATAGAAGGTTAGGGTGGCTTGAATTGATGCATTATGAAATATTGTCTTCTAGCCTGGTCAATAGCCTCCTCTAATGTATGTGGAAAGAGAGTGCAGACTTGATATTGTAATTTATAAAAGAGAACATTTGTAAAGAGATAAAAAAAGATTTTCATCCACCATGTTATGTTCACATTTGTTTGAAAAAGTCTTCCATCACTTAACAAAGGGTTGGGGAGTTTCATTCTCATTTTGTTTGTAATTGATGAAATGGGCCAAAGTGTTTGAAGGAAGATCATTAGTTTGGAATTCTTAAACTAAAGCATTTAATAAGTCTTCCAAACTAGAAATGGAATGAGATCTAAGTTGATTTTACCAATCCAAGGCATCACTGGTGAGGTCATTAGATAGGAGCTTGGTAATGGCAAAGGTATTTAATTTGACCCAATCTTTGTAAATATTTCCAAATGTTTTAAGGTGAAGGGTAGGATCGGTTGATCCATTATAATAAATTATAGGTGTTATACTTCCTATATCGATGTTGGCAATGTGAGTAGTGAGAGGTTCATTTTGTAGATGCTTGATGGTTTTATTAACTAAATGAGGTTGAATAATGAGATTGCCTTGAGAATATAAAAGAGGAGGAGGGGGAAAATTTTGGTTATGTATGCCCCAAGCCATTAGTTTTGGATGGGATTGAAGATTAAGAAGGTGATTTTTCATTATCATCATTTCATTCGTGTTATGCACTTGAAAGGTATTAATTTGATTGAGAGTTTGCAATAACATTTGGTTTGTTTCATTAAAATTAGAAACATTACAATTGGTATTTTTGTTGGTATTAGTGGCTTGGGTACCACTATTAGTGTTGATGTGATCTTGAGAAGAACTATGAGAATTTGAGGCACTAATGGAAAAATTTGTTTGTCAAGCAAAAGATGGACTAGTGACTGGTTGAGAAGAAGAAGAACTAAAATCATGATTTCCTTGAGTAGCAACCGATGAAATAGTGGAAGGATTAAGGATATTAGATCTTATGATAGGCCCACTAGATGTAGAACCTGCCATGTTAGTTGAGATACTAGGCATGGAGATAGAAGAAGTTAGAGAAGAAGAAGTCATGGCATAAGAATGAATCAAAATTTAAGGAAGAAGTTGAGAACTATAAAAAGTGGTACCTCAAATCTTGTTGAGAATTTAGGAGTAGGTGAATGAGGATATTTAGTTTGACCACTAATCATGAGGTTATAAATGGTGGAAGGATCCTTTCCTCGATGTTGAGGAAATTCAAAAATAAAGAAAAGCATTTCAAGAGTATACTTTAACTCAGATTGATCCTCTAAGAAAAAAGGAGAATTATTTTTTAAAGAGGTATTTGGAGGGGTCCCATACTTCATTGTGTGAGTGGAAATATGAATGTTACTAGCCTCCAAAAGAGGATCCCTATTTTATCTATAGAAGAACCAATTATAATTGGTTAATCTCATCATGTTTGTTGACTATGACTTAGTGTCATCACCAAATAGAAAATCCATGATGAATGAGAAAGAAGAGAGATGAGAAATAAAAGGTTAGAAGAGGTGATTGAAAATAGTATAGGGTCAATTGGGTTGACCTAGTACAAAAATAGGGTCTGTAAGACTATACAAGGTCTATTAGGTCAATCCAGTATAGTGTACAGAAGGTAAAAAAACATTAGGTCAACTAGGTTGATCTAGTATAGAAAATAGGGAACTTAAGAAGCCAAAAAATAGATTGAAAAATGAAACAATCTAACTTTTCATGTAATGAAAAGTTATAATTACTGAAAGAAAATAGATAGCCAATTGTATTAACATTAGCCAATCCAATTGAAACACACAAAATAAAATATTGCACCAACACTGGCTAATGCAAGGTTTTGCATGCATAATTAAGTAAAGAGAAATAAAACAACTTGAAAAGTAAAGTTATTAATTGGTTAACCTAAAATGTTAATTATATTATTAAGAATAATTTTTAATTTGATTGGAAGTTGGCTATAAGCAAGGTTCTAAATAGAAATCTAAGGATGGTTTCAGGTAGTTTGGGTTGAAAGGGACTGCAATGGCAATGATACAATCTTGGTATTTGGGCCTACCCCCTCACTTCACACACCACAACAAAAAGGTTTTTGGGTGCTTAGCCAGAATATATCGTTAACCATACTTTACACTTGATCAAAGCATCAAGTTAGCTTCCCCCTTGGTGATGCAATCTAAGTAGGTGGCCTAGGGTAGACAAATGTTAAAGTCCTTGTTTATGTTATGTGATTTGATCATGTATGCATAAATTATAAATAGTGAAACTAAGCAATTAATTGAAAATACCTTAATTAAATTATGTGAACTATTCTAAGAAAGCAAATAACAAGAAAAGAAATGTGAGATAATTACTAGTAGATATGAGGTTAATTATAACTTTGAAATAAGGTATAGTGTTAACCCTATATGCACAATATATAAAATATGGTTAACAAGGTCAAACCTTTACTACAAAATTAAGGTCTGAAAATGAACTGTGTCGACAATGTTGATCTAGTTATTTTAGATAGCACATAGAACACAAAATTGGGTCGACAGTGTCGATCCAATTGACTATGCAAGGGTAGTTTTAAAGGCTACAAATTGTGAAAGGAAAGATAGTAAAAGAGAGAAATAGAGAAGTATATAGGAACCTTGGTGGATTATGAATGTAATGAAGAAGATTGTTGGTATAGAACCTGGAAGTATGCTTGAGAAAACTACAAATTGGGTTGACATTATCGATCAAGATATATAGGAACCTATTGAAAAATGATGAAACTTTAATGGGTAGATTGGGTCAACCTACTAGGTTAATCTAGATGTCTAAAAGGTTGGAAACTTTTACTAAGTTGACTAGGTTGATATAGTTTCCTATTCTTGGAAACCTATTCACAGAGAAATATGGCTAAGTTGACAAAATCGATCTAGAATGTAAAAAATATATGATAAAATAAATGAAATAAATGAAGTAAAAGTGAACAAATCTTGTAAGGCTTAGTTCAAATTGGGTTCACTAGAATGTATGCAATTGAAAATACATCATGTCTATGAATTAATCCTATATCAAATAAGATAGATCACACCTACAATTTTGATTGGGATACACTTATTAAGTGTGAGCATGACCAATATGAGGATTTTGATTGGGATACACTTGTTAAGTGGGAGCATGACCAATATGAGGATCTACTAGACTAGATTAGGGGATCACTTGTATCACTTGTCACAACATATCATACTAAGAAGGGTTCCAAATCCTACAATCTAACATGATTTCACAACAACCCTAATAGATTCCTAAGGTTTAAAATGTTCACTTTATTCTAATAACAAGAAAGTAAAATCTAATCTAGTGTTCACCAAAGCTTAAGGCATAAATTAGGGGTTAGAATAAATAAAATAAACAACTAAAATAAACATGTATTAGAATACATATACTCACATCAATGTATAAAAAATCCTAAATACATGGAGAGAAGAATACAAATGCATTATATATCTACTCTTATAAAGGAAAAATAAAGTTAGGAATACTTACCTTTGAAGATGAACCCATTGATCCTCAATCTCTCCATTAGCCGAGGTGATTTGTAATAGATTATTTTGGTATGTAAAGATAACCAAGATAAATTAGCTCTAGGCTACACAACCTATATAAGCATCCAAAAGACTTATCCATAAGACAAGATTTGTATCTTCAAAGAAAGTTTAGAACCCTAAGCTTTATTCCTAAAGTAGAATGGTCAATAAGAAGATGTTCATTTTTTCTTCACTAATAATTCTTCTCTTATGAAATGGTGGGAAATGACCTTGTATATATAGCCAAATCTTACCCTAAATCATTCTATGAATGTTAACTATACGGGGTTGACCTAGTCGACCCAATGTGTTTTTGAAGACAATTTATGAGGTTTGTGTTAGGTTGGTCAAAAGGCTAACAAACCAATAAAGTAAATAATTCACCTAAACTATATTGGTTCAACCCAATTGACCCAGTATAGTTGATAGTCAAAAAGGATGTTAATGCAAGAAAAGGAGGATGGAAAGAGGAAAAAGATTGGAAGAGGTAGGACTGAGATGAATAAACTTAGGGTAAATGGTTTTAGGAGACAAGTGTGTATATGCCAAGTGGAAAAAGGAAAAAAATCTTTTAAATCACTAATGGTCTGCCCACCCCTTTCTTGGTACACCCCTTAAGGCATGCAATCAAAGAGATTAAGACTCGATAGGTTCATGCAAGATATAAAGAGTCAGTAATCAATAAAAGTTTAAAAATATTATGTGTGTACACATTATAGATAATATAATAAATTAAGTAATGTAGTAAGTTGATTTAATCACTACTTATCCCAGGAAACCACCCATGTGATCTAGTTAAAATACATCATCCCTTTCCAAATTACACTTGTCATTATTCATTGCCAAAAGATTAAATTTCTATTGAAAGGAAAGTTCATGGCTATTTTATAAAGACAAAAAGAAGGGTTACACAACTTGTGAGACATGGTGATATTGTGAAACACAACAACTAAGATCTAGATTTGATTAAATGTATCTTGTAACACACCTAGGAGATTAAAATATTAGTTTTACGTATGTTTTCTCTTATTAGTTATTTTAGAATTACACATTTGTGGTTAGATCTGAGCATAATTTAATAGAGTATTATTTGGCTTTTAATAGGTCACCAAAATCATTGCCTCTTAGAATGTGGAATTTTAAAATGGCCTCTTAAAGCATGGCCTTTTTAGCACAGTTATTTTGGCAATAACTTCTTTCTTACCCAATATGTGTGATGGCTTATTGTAAGAGTATCCTATGCATTTATCCTTTTTATATGTATGTAGTAATATCTCATATTACATTTTCAATCTTGTGACAAGAAATGGGAAAAAATTTCACATGAATGACAAAAATGTAAAACATGAGACTAATGGGAGTATGGCTTAAAGGCCAATCAATGCACCATATTTCACACTATTAACAATATCTCATCTACTTCTACGATGGGTGAGGGAATATGTTCTAAAGGAATATTTTGTTGACTCTATATAACCACGCTATCTAAAAATGATGTCATATTCAAGAGATATGATGTTCTAATTCTTAATGTACAACATAGAAGGAGGAATACTATTACCAAATGGATCTATTGAAGCAGATGCCAAAAAATTAGCACTGAACATGATTGTGTTCAAAGATTCAATGGTAGATAAAGGGAATAATAATATTTCAATGTTTTTCAAGACCAATTTCATTCTCATTATATGTTAGCATGCACATATTCACTAAATATACTCTCACTAGTGAGTATAATTGGGAATAAGGTTCGTAAAGCTCAAGAAGAGATTATACCTGGAGACATTATGGTTTTGCTCATTACGCTTCCCATACTTAAGGTCAGTTAATGGTTGATATTTATAGATCTTTTTTTTACTTGTCAAGTGTCTATGGATTATATGATTGAATCAAAAATAGATGAGTATAATGTTTTTTTGCGTACCGTGATGTAAATGAATATCAATATTCTAGTACTAGGTTTGGAGGCTATTATTTTTAAAAGAAGTGATTTTCACATTAGTATTTTCAACTTATGTGTTTTTGTTTTTTTCTGTGTCAATAATCATAGCTAAAATATTGGGTACAAAAGATGCACTACTGGTATATCCAGACTCAAGAATCCAGGCATCCAAAACTTGTCACACAATAATATTTGTTTTAATTTTGAGTATTATTTTGATTTTTTCAACTGAAACTAGAAATTTGAAGTCAATCCTAGCCATGGAGATAAATCTAAGTGAAATCAATAAAAAAATGGCATTATCACCTTATAATGGGATATTTCAAGGAATTTAAGCTATTTGGCCATCTCAAACTTAGGAGACTAAAAAATATGTTGTAATTTGAAGTGTTGTTTGAAGGCCACCCTACTAGCCAAAGAGACCAACTAGAGAAAAAATGTGAGGAGAATGGTAGGTAATTGTGTTCAAATGGTTCCATGAATTTATTACCACTATCTAGATTTTTTATCATCTGAGTTATATATTCATATTTTTCCTTGTTAATACTACATAATAGGGGCATTGCCATTGAATGTTCATTTCTTCTTTGTAATCATGCATATTGCTTATTTTTTATTAAAAAAATAATTAAGTGTATTTGACCTATATAATTCATTTGTAATTCATTTGCAAGAAGTGTAAAAGGAAAACCTAGGAATTGTAATGATAGTCGATGGTAGCATTTGCATCCCTGATGCAGTTAACAAAGATGGTCATCCAATTATCCACTTGTGTGAATAACTAATTCCAAGCATGGTTTATTCAGTGTATTCTTGTAGAGGTGTAGGTGGCCAAAATAATATGCTACAAGTCACATAGTTGTCATAGCACATGTCCTTCCTAATGTTGTATCCACCCAAACTGTGTTTTTAAAAGCCCGTCAATATGTGTATGCATTCAAATTATATTTCCATAATTTTTTTTCATTCTCATGGTTTTTTAATCATTTTATTGGGCACAATCGAGCACACTTAATAACTATTTAACTCAAATGGGAGAAAATATAATATATTCCTACCTATTGAAATACTTTTTGTTTTATTTTTTATTTTAATAAAAAATTAATTAAATTATGACATACTTTTTGTTTTATTTTTTATTTCAATATAAAAATGTGTACCATTGCAAAGGATTGATCCAACTATAATTATATATTATTAGTACCAAAGGGTAAACTTAAGGAATCATTTTCCTTTAACTATTGATTAAAGTTAGCCTTATGGACCAATTATAATTCATTGTCTTTTGACCATGGATAATTTTGTGGTTTTCTAATAATCAAGCTATGCATTTTTTCAAAAAAATCATGAAAAAGGGCTATTATCTATGTTGTGATTAGTCAAAATTGTTTACATCTTATTTAGGGGTAGATCAATGATGTCATAAATAGTGACTTCATACATACAAAGGTACAGGGCAATGATCAATTAATCTATGTAGATATATTTTAGAGCATACAATATTCTATAAAATTATTTTAGAGATTAAGTGACATAATGGCTAGTTGTATCACGTTTAGTAACTGTCTTTAAAATTAAATATGTTCTTTATAGTGCCACATGTCCTTTACTCATTGACATAGGTTCTTTTTGTTCATTTTCATGGCTTCCTTGTGCTTTGCCACCTATGCTTTGCTTTAACTCTCATCTACTCCCTTAGCACCACTTGTCATTTATCCATCAGTCTATCCCATTTTCTACTTGACTATACCTTTCCCTATGCTGACCCTGATGAGCCCTAATTCATGTGATGTCACTATGTGGTGACATCGTCGGCCTTCAAGCCTTGATGACCTCTTTATATTATTTTTTACTATGCATATCATGTTATCTACCTTCACCATATCAACTTGCCGAGAACATGCCATGTTACATGATTTTGAGGCCTCAAGTTGGTCCCTTGACTTAGTCAATTTTTCATTTATTCCTAAAGGCTCAAACTTTCCCTGATGAGGACACATGTGTTAATCAAGGGCTCAAATGTAAGATTGAATCTATAAGATCAAATAAACAACTAAGCATAAATATTCTAAAGAAACCAATCAAATCAAATAAAGTGATTATGTGTGAAGGACAAAGCTTCAACTATGATTAAAAGATGTAAGCAACACATGTAAAGATCTTCTATTTGAAACTAGACATAATTTGCATTCGATGGTTCCCGATTCAAACATTGACCACTCTAAAAGCTTGAAGTATGTGTGAATTTATAATTTTAGACCATGCATAAAACTTATAAAAATGGTTTTAAATCCCAAAATGCAAAATATTTTTTGTTATAATATCCAGTTTAATCAAATTGAAATAACACAATCAATTGCATCAAATAATTAAATAAAAAAAATTCTTTGATGAAAACTTTAGATCGAACATACTAAAATAAAAGGGTATTACGATGAATCTCAATCAGTCATTTGTAACTTAATCATCTAAAATGGCCTACACCCTCCTCAAGTATTTAATGGTTTTGACATTTAGATGAGTCATCAAATTTAAAGTCAGGGTCTGCTACCATGTACCAAGTTTATATTTATTTTTTATCAGGTCCACCTCTACACTAGTTGATCTCCTTCCTATTCTAGGATCATACGATGTCACCACATGGCAACATCATGGGCCTTTAGGTTGTGGGGGCACATTGACTTCTTGGATTTTCACATTGATCCCCATTGAGCTTGGGTTTACATGATGTCACCACATGGTGACATCGCATGTCTTTGAGCTTTGATGAGAAGACTTTCACTATTTAGACTACTAAAAATGGCTTGGGTAAACTTAATAGGGACACATGTCTTAATCTAGGCCCTAGGGAAGACTTAGACTTTGACATATTCTCTTTAGTAAATCGAATAAGGCATATAAGTGAAAGGGTCTTGACTAAGTGAATCAAATTTGATGTGGATAGGCAATTTAAAAAGGGACCTTCAATTTTGATTAAGCAAACTTGTCTAAAGTCTAAATCATAAAGAATATTAGAAGATTTTAAACTAAATATACTCCATTTTTCACAAATATTCAAAGGTCCAAGGCTATTTTTAAAAAGCTTCAACTAGACCATACCATGCTAATAGACTCAAATAAAAGTGATTAAGCATAGAGGTGGCAAGTGTCACAAATCCAATAAAAGGTAGACTTAAAGACAAGTCAAGAAAATCAAAGTACTTTCATTTTAGTGAGGAAGCCCCTAGACCACCATATTACATGTTATTTCATTATCAAAACCCTATCTTTGGCCATTATGAACCATTGTATTGTACAAAATTAAATAATTATCAAAATCCTTTACCACAAACACATTTATCAAGAACCTTTTCTTTGCTTTCTCCTTTTTGGGAAAAAAATGCAGAAAATATGTTATCTTAGAAACCACATCTTTCTATGGTGATAGCATATTTAGTTCTATTTGTCATTTGATAAAAAAATATTTTGACATATGTTCTTTGCATCTCTATTCAGTGAAATATTTTCCTAATGCATTTCTTTCTATATATATAAAAGCACATAGTCGTTTGAAAGACAATCTAACATACAATGTCATAAAAAACATACCAATTCTTACAAATTGGCAAGCATACATTAAAAAGATGGGTTTTTATCTATGATGAAGATGGAATTGAAGGTAACAATTTCACCATCCAATGGCGTCTAAATTTTTTGGATGTCAACAGTTGCCTATGGTCGTTAATGAGTCAATAAATAGTCAAAACCTATAATGATTGTGCTCAATTGTAAGCCTTATATAACATCATTTTTTAAAAATAAATACAAAGCATATACATTATGAACTATTATACGTGCAAGAATATACTGAATCAAGGACATGTGTTATTGATGGTTATTTAGAAACATTGCATAAATAAAACAAACTCTCTTGACATAGATTAAAGAAAATTGCATGTGAAACCAAAACAAAACATGTGCACTATAAATAATTGAAAAATAGACAAGGATATAAAGCCATAATTTGACCCTTGTGGTTCTAATACATAGACATTATTGCATGTTTATACCATCTTTTTAAATCGATTGAATAACATGGCATGTAACAAAAAAATAGATTTTTTTTGAAAATAACATCAATAAAAATATTTAACAAAAAAATTAAAGACACACCAATATATGTTTGTGGTGTTTTCAAGCAATTAAAATTGAAACATAATATGAAGTGTTTTAATTTGTGTGAAAATAACACATGCAAATAATTACTATTAAATTTCAAAGGCACTCAAAAAATGTTTAAAATGCAATCAATCATTAAGAGATGGAAATGTTCCTACATTTGAAACACCCACTAAAATTATTAAAAAAGTGTTACAAATTTTAAGCATGTTAATATATCTTGAAGAAAAGCTTGTTGTGCTTAGAGTTATATTTTCTCAAATAAGAAACTTAGGATACAACAAGCCACAAATTGGTTTGATAGGGCCGATTATCAATGTCATGTCAAGTGTTGATAAAATTTAAAAAGCGCTACCTCGATCCATAGATGAAAAATCATCAATTGCAATAGCTTTAAAGAGACAATTAGAATATAGATATGCAGATCAAGTAGGAAGAGTTCATTCTAAACTTATTATGGAAACATTGCAACAACTATGTGTATAGAAATTTTACATTGCTCATAATTTGAAAATTAAGTTTGATTGGAAACCCTTTATATTAACAGATGTTATCAAAAATGCAAATAATAATAGCATGTCTAATTAATCTAAAATTTATGAAGACAGTGAAAATAATCTATCTTCTAACACATATGAAAACACGTATAATGACACTTTAGTACATGGTTTTGTAGAATCAACATGTATTGTTGCATTAGAGGACAAGCTAATTATAATAGCACCAACTCAAGAAAATCCTCCTCTTAGAATTTTTAAAGACAAATATTCAAAAGAAATGAACCGTCCAACACTTCTCTTTGGCAATCCTTATGATGATGACATTGTGTTAAGCTTTTCATATCAAAAAATATTGCAATGGGATGTTACAAATTTATTTTTCAAAGCAATCAAAATAATCATAGACCAAGTTGGAAATACAAAGTGGATCCAAACTAGAAAAATTTATTTAAAATGAAGAAAACTTTTGGCCAAAGATGTCAAATACAAGCCAAATTTAGAAAAGTTGCTCATATCAGAAACTAGATATGTTTATTTCAAAAAAATATGTATTTCACTTGATTAAATGCAAGGTCTTAAAAAATGTCTTTGTAATGATACACCAATTAGGGCCTCCAACATTTTTATTAACTTTCACAAGTGTTGAACATTCTTAGAAACCATTAACAAATGCATTGAAACAATTGTATTGAAACCATTATAAAAGTTAAAATTCACAACTAAATGAACTAGATAAGGCAAATGGAATTTCTTTTTTTGTGAGAATAGATCCAATCACTTGTATATGTTATTATAGACATCGTATCAATGTATTGAATCAAATGTTATGTGAAGACAAAATGTTCCTAGGCAAAATCACATATTATTTTTGTGTAACAAAATTTCAACGTAGAGTAAATGATCATAACCATTGGTTGGTTTTTATGGAAGATGCACTGACATATGGTAAAAACAAAAATTCAAAAATTACAATTTTTATATACATATACATAACTTGTAAATTTGGTGTTCTAGAAAATGACTTGGCATAATTGTATATTCATCATCATACTAATAGTTGTAGAAAAAATAATTGAAAATTTTGTAGATATAATTTTCCATAACTATCAATGAAAAAACAACAATACATGAACCGTGTGAAACAATAAATGAACCTTTAATTACAACATCAAATAAACTTTACTTGTTGTTAAGCACACAAAAATATAATGCTTCAGATAATTTTGATACTTTTCTTCACAATATACAAATAGATGAGTCTCAATACAAAACACAATTGAAGAACTCATGATTTTTATTGAATGCAATGCATCTCAAGTATGGAGCAACACTTTCATAAAAAACACGCCATACTTGTGGTAAGCTAACACAGATTAATAATTTATTTCAAATGTATATTTCATAGCAACATATTATAATTCATATATGATAAAAGGAAACCCAAATATTACACATGCTTTTAAAAAGATACTAAAATAACATACAACAACAAACACAAATGCTATTTAGATGCTACATAGCCTATGAAATGTAATTATAAATTATCAACATATGTTTACACAATAAGTTATTCACTTAGTGTTATCATTACCTTTAAATCATTACTCAGAAACATGTATCTTTATAAATACATCTTACCTTCATGAAGGAACATTTATTTTGAAACCTCCAATTATGTTTAGTCAAGGACAAGATGAATATGAAAATTTTATGATCCAATCCATTATAGACTATTATAGTGTACGACCTACAGTAATTGATCATACATGTTTAGTTGAATTTGTACCTTGGCACCAAAAAATGGAAATCCATTCAAGTGGAAAAAAACAAATGTAATACATTTTATTACTTATAATAAACATGTTGACCCTAAAAACTATTATCGTGAATGATTATTTTTATATTCCATTCATAAACTATGAAACTACTTTGAATCAAATTCTTGAAACATGTAAATATGCATTTAATTTTTAAAAAATAAAAATAAAACTAAATGAGGACAAGTTCAACTATGACATCAATCCTATGTGGGGAGACATGAAGGATGAAATTTACCAAGTTGATCTTGACATTGAAAACATAATTGATACAAGATTTTGTTGAAGCAAAATCGATGTTATGTAAGAAGAATATGATCTGTAGATGGATTGGTCACTTGTAAATTATATACCCAAAAACAAAATTGTAAACAATTTTAAATTAGACACCACCCATTTATTACTGAAAATGTCAAATACTATAAATAAATATGTATTCTAAATGATGAACAAGAAGTGAATGTTAAAGACATTACTTTGAAAAAACATATAGACAATAATAAGCCATTGTATTCATTATTAATAGGTGGTTTAGGCACTAGAAATACTTTTATAGCAAAATTTATATTTGAAACCCTTGTTCACATTTATTCACAGTCTATTGACAACAATTCGTCCAAGACAAAAGGCCTTATTCTTGCATATATAGGTAAAAATACATTATATAGATATTAATTCCAGGGCTACAAAGGTGAAGTACCAAAACTTGAATAGGGATCACCCTTCCCATTACATTGATGTTATTTTCTGCTTTAGGGACCAAGGAGAAACGCTCGAGAAAATGCCAATACATTGATATGGCCAAATGACATAAGATGAGGGGGTTGTTAGCCATGATAGCATGCAGTAGCAGGTCGCAGGAGATCCGAAATAATAGATCATGCATTTTGTTTCATTTTGACCATGGTTTAGATTTTAAGAAAATACTATATTTGTAGATATGTTGAAGTTGTAAATAGTGAAATAATTTGTATATTTAATTTTATTTATTTTTAGACATAAAATATATGGTTTTATTTGTTTAAACTTTATTCTTAAATTTCTTTTAATTAATTATAAAATTTTAATTAATATAAGAAATAAACACATTTAAAATTTTAAAAATATATTTTGAATTGGATTAGTTTTCTTAAAAGATGTTTGTAATTTTTAATATATTTTTTTGAATTAAAAAATAAATATTCAAATTTATATTGATCAATATTGGGGATTATGCACTGATAAGATATGGGTGAGTTGTAAAGCAATTTGGTTGTTACAAGTATCACCCAAGTTCAAATCTCAATTAGTATTGGAAGTCAGTTGTGACCGATCGATATTCTTGGATCGATTATGACTATTGGTTGTGACCATTAAACCGATTGTAAGCATTACCAATACTTGTGTACTTGGAAATCTGATTCCAATTGTATTCCACACCAACTAAAACTTCAATAAAAAACATAAAAAAATAAAAATCCCAACAAAATTGTATTTATCTAAAAACAACGAAAAATATTTTAAATCATGATCCATCATTAAAGAAATATGATATCAAAAAAAAGCTGCACACGTTTATAATAAATATAACCCTTACTGTCATAATCAAGGCCACATGTACGTTAATGGCAGGCTTGGAAAACCACTATGTTTAAGCCTTTCTCGGCATGCAAGACAAACATGCCATAATACCGTGCGGAAGTTTCCAATTATCGTGACATGTAACTAGATTTGGCCGACCAAAAATAAGTTAAAGCAAATATCGTCTAGGAACCTTGTGGGTCCTGCTAATTTCAGCGAAGTCCCTGGTTTGAGTCCAAGTACAGACAAAAACTCAGCTGGTATCCTCTATGTCTATGTCCTTGTATTTTTATCTTATAAATACCGCGTTTAATTGCCATGTTATGAGGTGATTCATCGATATTTCTGATACAGAAAACTCGAAGAAAAACAAACTCGACCACAATCCCACTCTCAATGCAACTTATCGTCCAAGTCGTCAACCCTAAATCCACGTGCTGCAACCCAACCAAATGTAAGTATGAATGAATGAAGGATTTTAATAAAGTCTACGAGACTGCTGCAGTTTATGGGACCCATCCATCGCATACATCTTTTTCAAAATGAGACTTCAGCCAAAAAAAAACAGTGGACGTAAAAATGGGTACACGGCTTGAGCGTCACCTATGAACCATGGAAGATTTAAATTTGTCAACTCTCTCTTTAAGTAATTTTTTAATGGTAACGATTGACGGTCAACTCTCTCCTTTGGTAATTTTTTAATGATAATGTTTTTTTAAATTAGTGTGGGGTATATCATTTGTTTATAGTGAAACTAGTTCTTTTTAATAACAATAAAAATAATAAGAGTTATGATGTAGTTATAGTACTTGTTTTATATAGTTTGATGTGAAATGATATCGTAGTTAGAGGAGATGCTTAAGAAATGTTTTTCTTGATTTTTGTAATTGATTTTATTAAATTTGATATTGTTTAAGTTATAAATGGAATACGTTCTGGATGGATGTTTTATTGACTATGTGTAACCACGCTATCTAAAAATGGTGTCATATTCAAGAGATATGATGTGCCAACTCTCAATGTACAACATAGAAGGTGGAATATTGTTACCATGATTGTGTTTAGAGATTCAACGGTAGATCCAGGGAATAACAATAATATTTCAATGCTTTTCAAGACCAATTTCCTTCCCAGTATATGTCAGCATGCATATATTCACTAAATATACTCTCACTAGTGAGTATAATTAGGAATAATGTTGGGGTTTCGTAAAGCTCAGGAAGAGATTATCCCTGGAGGCATTGTGGCTTTCGCCCATTGCCCTTCCCCTACTCAAGGTCAGTTAATCGCTGAGATTTATAGATCTTGTTTTTCCTTTTTAATGTTTGTGGATTATATGATTGACTTAGAAACGGATGAGTATAATGTTTTTTCGTGTATCATGATGTAAATGAATATCGCTATTCTAGTACTAGGTTTGGAGGTTATTGTTTTTAAAAGAAGTGATTTTCATATTAGTATTTTCAACCTATGTTTTTTTGTGTGTCAATAATCGTAGCTAAAAGACTGGGTACAAAAGAGGCAATACTAGCATATCTGGACTCAGGAATCCAGGCATTCGAAACTTGTCACACAACAATATTTATTCTAATTTGAATATTATTTTGATATTTTGCACTGAAATTGGCAATTTGAAGCGAAGCTTGGCCATGCAGCTAAATCTAAGTGAAAGCAATAAAATAATGGCATTATCACCTTAGAATGGGAGCTTTCAATGAATTAAAGCTATTCAACCATCTCAAACTTAGGAGACTACAAAATATGTTATAATTTGAAGTTTTGTTTGAAGGCCGCCCTACTAGCCAAAGCAACCAACTAGAGAGAAAAAAAGTGAGGAAAATGACATGTAATTGTGGTTAAATGGTTCCATGAAATTTATTACTGCTATTTAGTTTTTTCTATCATCTGAGTTATATATTCATCTTTTCACTTGTTAATACTACATAATAGGAGCATTGCCCTTGAATGTTCATTTCCTCTTTGCAATCATGCATATTGCTTCCTTTTTCTAAAAGAATTAATTAAGTGTATTTGACATATACAATTCATTTACAGGAAGAGTAAAAGGAAAACCTAAGAATTGTAATGACAGTCGATGGTAGCATTCATATCCCAGATGTAGTTAACAATGATCGTCATCCAGTTATCCACTTGTGTGAATGAGTAATTTCAAACATGGTTTATTCAGTTCATTCTTGCAGAGGTGCAAGTGGCCACAATAATATGCTACAAGTCACATAGTTGTCAGAGCACATGTCCTTCTCAGTGTTGTATGTATCCAAATTGTGTTGTTAAAGTCCTTCAGAATGTGTATGCATTCAAATTATACTGCTATAATTTTGTGTCATGATCATGAATTTTGAATCATTTTATTGGGTGAAGTCGAGCACACTTAATAACTATTTAACTCAAACAGGAGAAAATATAATATATTCCTATCCATTGAAGTGTTGGTAATTATTCATGCAATTGTTTTTTTCTATTGGCCAGCATGATTTCCTAGCCAAAGTAATTATTAGAGGCAAAAACAATAGTACCATGCCTAAAGGCAAGTACTAATGACATTACATTGAAGTATCATTTTCTTACTTTTATTCAAACAACTATAATAACATTTGAATTAAAACTTCTATCCTATTTCAATTAATAGGAAAATAATTTTTTTGTTTTAGGATATTTTAGATTATATGTGTTATGCATTGATTAATTATCTAATGACAAAGTTGTCAGCATTATTATTGGAAAGATAAATTATTATTTAAAATCACAATTTTTTTTGTGTGTTTTTGAGAATCTAAAATCTGAACAATGTCTTTTCATCCATAAAATTTAAACTCTACTCAATATTTCATATTGAGGTAGATTTTTTATCTTAATTAAAAATATAAATTAAATGTTTTTTTAAGTAGTGTGAGGTATAGAGGTTCTTACAAATGTCTCCAACTTAATATTTCATCTCATGATATGGCAATGCATAATCTCAAAGGCCTCATCATATACAACCTTTGTATCTAGATACAAATAAAAAAGATCAAATATAGCCCGCCTTGCCTACATCGGCCTTCGAGAGAATAATGTAATTGTTCTAGAGAGGAAAAAATTATCCTAATACATAATTGTCATGTGATGAAATATTAATGCACCTAAGTTGGTCCCATATATTGTAAACTACCTTACAGACCATAACCAAGATGCTATGTGACATAGTGGACCTTGCAGCTTTAGGGAAACTCCTAGTCTATTACCATAGTCCATAATTACAGTAAAAGGCTTTTGCAAAATATGTGTGACATCATTTTGGATTCATCTATGTTTTTGATTCTAAAAAATTAGTTCACATGCTTTTTAACTTATGAAAAATTTAATTAAATTATGACATAGATTTTGTTTTATTTTTTAATTTCAATATAAAAATGTGTACCAATGCGAAGGATTGATCCAACTATAATTACATATTATTAATACTGAAGGGTAAACTTGAGGAATCATTTTCCTTTAACTATCGATTAAAGTCTACCTTATGAACCAATTATAGTTCATTATTTTTTGCCCATGGAAATTTTTGTAGTTTTGTAATAGTCAAGCTGTGCATTATTTTAAAAAATCATGAAAAGGGTTTGTTATCTATGTTGTCATTAGTCAAAACTATTTACATATTATTTAGGGGTAGAGCAATGATGTCATAAATAGTGACTTCACACATACAAAGGTGCATGTGCAACAGTCAATTAATATGTGTAGATATCTATTAGAGCATACAATATTCTATAAAATTATTTTAGGGATTAAGTGACATGATTGTTGGTTATATCACGTATAGTGATTGTCCTAAAAATTAAATATGCTCTTTATATTGCATATGTCCTTTACTCATTAGCACAGGTTCTTTCTATTTATTTTCATGGTTTCCCCATGTTTTGCCACTTATGCTTTGCTTTAAATCTCGTCTACTCCCTTAGCACCACTTGTCATTTATCCATCAATATATCCCCTTTTCTACTTGACTATACCTTTCCTTATGCCAACGTCGATGAGCCTCGATTCACGAGATGTCACCATGTGGTGACATCATGAGCCTTTGAGCCTCGATGATCTCTTTATGCTATTTTGAAATATGCAAAGCATGTTATCTACCTTCTCCATCTTGACTTGCTAAGATCATGCCATGTTAAATGATCTCGAGGCCTCAAGCTAGTCCCTTTACTTAGTCTATTTTGCATTTATGCCTAAAGGCTTAGACTTCCCTGATGAGGACACATGTGTTAATCAAGGGCTCAAATAGAAGATTGAATCTGCAAGATCAAATAAAAAACTAAGTACAAATCTTTTTAAATAAACCAGTCAAAGAAAATAAATTTATTATGTGTGAAGTAAAAATCTTCAACTAAGATTAAAATACGTAAGAAACACATGTAAAGATCTTTTATTTGAAGCTAGACATAATTTTCATTCGGCAGTTCTCGATTTGAACACCAACCACTCTAAAAGCTTGAAGTATGTGAAAATTTATCATTTTAGACCATGCATAAAACTTATAAGAATCATTTTAAATCCCAAAATGAAAAATAGTTTTGGTGATAATATCTATTTTAATCAAATCAAAATAACATAATTGATTGCATCAAATAATTAAATCACAACATTTATTAGATGAAAATTTTAGACTGACCATACTAAAATAAAAGGTTGTTATGATTAATCTCACTTAGGCATTTGTAACTAAATCATTTAAAATGGCTTACACCCTCTTCAAGTCTTTAATAGTTTTGACATTTAGACAAGCTGCCAAATTTAAGGTCAGGGTTTGTTACCATGTACTAGGCTTCTATTGGTTTGTTATCATGTCCACCTATACACTAATTGATTTCCCTCATGTTTTAGGATCATACAATGTTACCACATTACAACATCATGGGCCTTCAATTTGTGGGGGCATATTAACTGCTTAGGTTTGCACGTTGATCCCCATCAAGCTTGGGTTTACGTGATATCACCACATGGTGATATCATGGGTTTTTGAGCTTCAGTGAGAAGATTTTCACTATTTAGACTACTACAAATGGCCTAGGTAAATGTAATAGGGACACATGTCTCAATCTAGGCTGTGGGAAAGATTTAGGCTTTGAAAAATTCTCTTCAGTAAATTAGCTAAGGCATAAAAGTGAAAGGGTCCTGACCAAGCAAATGAAGTTTGATCTGGATACTCCATTTTAAAAAGGGGCCTGCAATTTTGATTAAGCTAGCCTAACTAAAGTTGAAAGCATAAAGAATATAAAAATAGTTTAAACTAAATTTACTCCATTTTTCACAAATATACAAAGGTCCAAGGCTATTTTAAGCAATCTTCGAATAGACCATGCCATGCAAATAGACTCAGATCAAAATGATTAAGCACATAGGTGGCAAGTGTCACAAATATAGTAAAAGGTATACTTAAAGACAAGTCAAGATAATCACTAATAGCTTGAGGTCCCAAGATTGTGCCACGTGGTGTTAACTTAGGGAATCAATTCTTAGAACATGTAGTTGTGAAAATACATAACAAAGACCTCTTGACATGTGTGATCAAGACACATGGTGATCATCTATTGCACAAAGAGAACTTGATGACCTGGAGTCCCAAGATTGTGCCACGTGGTGTGGTATTATGAACTCCAAGCCTTGATAGTACACATAATAAGTAGAGGAAATTGAAGAGGTTGAAAGTGTGACAAGTTTCATAAATCTATGGAAATGATCATGGTAAAGAGGCCCAAAATCTGAAACATGTTGTAATAGTATGTAAAGATCGATGAAGCTAAATTTGAAAGCCATATCAAAATTAATAACATATAAAATGATGGGTAGACATGATAATGAACATCATAGCCAAGATTCAACTATTTAAGGAAAAATCAAAAAAAATAAATGGTTAAAAGTCCATAGCATAAAATATTGATCAGTCGATTCATGTAATAACTAGAACTATGCATGGTTAGTTTTGATCGAATATTTAACTACCATTTGATATACATAAAATTAGTTAGTTTAGTTTGAAAATCCAATTACAACAAATCATAATTGATAAACTATACATGTATGAGTGAATATATAAGATATAAATATTGATTAGTATAAAATATGCTATGTATGTGAACTAACTTGGAATTTATTGTTGTATAATGATTATCCTAAAAACTCATTGCATATTTAGTTAAAAATGTGCATATATTTAGTTAAAAATGTGCATGTAATATCGGTCCTAAACATTTTCAATAATGCATACATGAAATGATTTAATGCATTTGCCCAATCCAAACAATTATGTTCACTATGCATTGCACATCGCTAGAGTTCTCTTGTACAGTAGATAAGTTCATTTGTATGCATTATTTTTGTGTTTCATCACAAATAAATAAAGTTTTGTTAAAAAAATAAAAATCAATGAAATAAAATGATTGAAACTGATTGAGCTAGTTATTGTACAGTCATCTTTGCTGTGAGTGCACTTTTGGAATCTATTTGTCCTATTTGGCAGTGGATTACTTTTGATTTGAGTTAAACAGTTAACAGGTGGCACCTCATTAGATTATCTTTTAAATAATTTTATAAATTAAACATTCATTGATATCTTCTACATAGAGTATTCTCATCAATAAATATGTATCCTTTCATATTTTTTACAACATCAATTTTTTTTCTTTTGTGTGCACTATCATACTCTATTTAAGAATTTCTAAAAAAACCAATACAATTCTAGTATTAAAAAAATTAAGTTTAGATTCATAATATAGTCCCATTAAAAACATAATTCATAACTAATTATATTTTATTAAGGTTCATTATTTTGATGTTTTGTACATTGAATTTGTAATAGTTTATGTTTATTATGTTATGTGTCTATCATGTTCTTTCAAGCTTATTTGAGATTTTTTTTTTTTTTTTTTACTTTTATCTTATGCCAAATAAAACATATACAATCATGATATTGTATCCTCACTTTAGATACATAGTTATGATAGGATGCTTAAGCAAAAATAGTGTGATCAGATATCCAGTTGTATTAAAAAAATAAAAATTATAAAATAGGGAAATTGTAACTTATAGAGCTAGTGATTGTTTGATGAATTGAGAATAGATCTACAATTATTTTTGTAAGCATTTTATAAGATTTCCAGTTATCTTTTATTTTATTTTATTTAGTTTAATTGGCATTATAGAATGAAATTTAAAAACACAAAATAAAAAAAATGTATATACATAGTGAACAATAGGTCATTCCTGTTGAAAAAAACACACCATTGTTAAAAATGCAATGCAATAACACAGATATTGCCCTGGCTACAAATAACCTTTTTAGAAGTCATATTTTGAAATACAATGCAGGTGACTCCATGTTTGATTATTTTCAAGTGCTATTACATTTTTGATACAAATTAATAGAGTTACATGATGGACTTATATAACATTTTGTAAAATTTTTACGGGAAAATGGTCCTCATACACTAAGGTCTTTTCAATTGGAATTAGATCCCAAGGAACTATATAGACTACATCAAGTACAAGATACTAAAACATATTTATGTAAAATGTAAATTTTTGTGACTTCATGCACAACATATGACAAACATGGCCTATGGGGAGATAACTTTTGTATAGATTGGCTTTTGAAATGGATAAATATTTCCATTTGTGTCTAGTCTTTAACTAAAAAACAAAAGTATTTTGATTTTAATTAGGAGTCCCCTGCACCACCATATTGCATGTTATTTATTTATCAAAACCCTATCTTTGGCCATTATGAACTATTGTATTAACAAAATTAAACAACTATTAAAGTCCCTTGCCACAAACACATTTATCAAGAACCTATTCTTTGTTTTCTCTTTTTTGGGAAAAAAATGCACAAAAATGCTATCTTAGATACCACATATTGCTATGGTGATAACATATTTATCTTTATTTATCACTTGAAAAGAAATGATTTTGACATACGTTCTTTACATCATAATTTAATGCATTCTTTTTGTAATTCATTTCTTTCTAGAGATATAAAAGCACATAGTTATTTGAAAGACAATCTAACATACAATGTCATAAAAACATACCAACTATTAGAAATTAGAAAGCATACATTGTAAATATGGGTTTTATCTATGACAAAGATGGAATTGAAGGCAACAAGTTCACCATTCAATGGCTTCTCAAATTTTTTGGATGTCAGCATTTGCTAATGCTCATTAATGATTCAACAAATAGTCAAAACCTATAATGACTATGCTCAATCACAAGCCTTATATAACATCATTTTTTTTGAAACAAATACAAAGCATGTACATTATGTACTGTTGTATGTGAAATAATATACTAAAGTAAGGATCCATGTTATTGGTGTCTGTTTAGACACATTGTGGAAACAAAACAAACTCTCTTTACATAGAGTGAATAACATCGTATGTGAAACAAAAATAAAACATATGCACTATAAATAATTAAAAATAGACAAGGATATAAAGACATAATTTAACCCTTTTGGTTCTACTACACAAAAAATTCCACGTGTTTGTATCATCTCTTTAAATCGATTGAAGAGCATGGCACATAAAAGAATCAAATTAGGAAAAATTATAGAATATGAAAGCAATAAAAATATTTAACAAAAAAATTATAGGCACACCCATACATGTTTGTGGCATTTGCAAGAAATTAAAATTCAAACATAGTATGAAGTGTTTTAATCAGTGCAAAAGAAACACATGCAAAGAAGTACTACCAAATTATAAAGGCACTTAAAAAATGTTAAATATGCAATCAATCATTAAGAGATGGAAATATTCCTACATTTAAAACACCCATTAGTATTAGATTGAACAAGTGATTGAAATTTTTAGGCATGTTAATGTATCTTGAAGAAAGGCTTGTTGTGCTTATAATTGCATTTTTTAAAATAAGAAACTTCAAATACAACACGACACAAATTGGTTTGACAGGGCTGATTATCAATGTCCTGTCAAGTATTGATAAAATTCAGAAAGCACTACTTCAATACATAGATGAAAAAACAATAATTATAATAGATTTAAAGAGAAAATTGGAATAAAGATATGCAAATCAAGTAGGAAGAGTTCATTTCAAACTTATTATGGTAGCATTGTAATAACTATGTGCATAGAAATTGTACATTTCTCATAATGTGCAAATTAAGTCTAATTGGAAATCCTTTATATCAGCAGATGTTATTGAAAATGTAAATAATAGTAGCATGTCTAATTAATTTGAAATTTATGAAGATAGTGAAAATAATCTATCTTCTGACACATGAAAATAGATCTAATGACACTTTGGTGCATGGTTTTATAAACTCAACATGTATTGATGCATTGGAGGATAAGCTAATTGCAATAGCACTACTTGAAGGAAATCCTCCTCTTATAATTTTTAAAGACAAATATTCAGAAGAAATTAACTTTCCAACACTTTTCTTTGGAAATCCTCATGATGATGACATTGTATCAAACTTTTCATATCAAAAAATATCACAATGGGTGAGTTTGCATATTAATCATTGTTTTGCATATCATGTTACAAATTTATTTTTCAAATCAATCAAATAACCATAGACCAAGTTGGAAAGACAATGTGGATCTAAATTAGAAAGGGTCAATTAAAATGAAAAAAAAAAATTTGGCCAAAGATGTAAAATACAAGCCAAATTTAGAAACTTTGCTCAAATTAGAAATTAGATATGTTGATTTCAAAAAAATACGTATTTCACTTGATTAAATGCAAGGTCTTAAAAAATACATCTTTACAATGATACACCAATTAGGGCCTCCAAAAAATTTATTAACTTTCACAAGTGCTAAACATTCTTGTAAACCATTAACAAATGCATTCAAACAATTGTATTGAAACCATTATAAAAAGTCAAATTCACAACTAAATGAATTAGATAAGGCAAATGACATTTATTTTCTTCTGAGAATAAATCCAGTCACTTGTATATGCTATTATAGACATCGTATCAATGTATTGAAGCAAATTTTATGTGAAGATAAATTGTTCCAAGGTAAAACCACAAATTATTTTTACAAAATAAAATTTCAACATAGAAGAAATGCTCATGACCATTGGCTAGTATGGATTGAATATACATCGACATTGGTAAAAACCAAAATTAAAAAATTATAATTTTTATATACATATACATAAGTTTTAATACTGATGTGTTAGAAAATGACTTGGCATAATTGTATATTCATCATCATACTAGTAGTTGTAGAAAACATAAAGAAAAACAATGTAGATATCAAATCAAATTTACTCACTGCTAAGCACAAAAAAATATAATGCTTTAGATAATTTTGATAATTTTATTCATGATCTTCTAATAGATAAGTATCAATACGTAAAAACAATACAAAACATAATTGAACAACCCATGATTTTTCTTGAATGAAATCCATCTCAGGTAGGGAACAACACTTTCATAAAAAACATGCCATACTTTTGGTAAGCTAACATAGATGCACAATTTATTTTAAATGCATATGCCAAATCAACATATTTTAGTTCATATATGATAAAATGAAATCCAAAAATTACACTTGATTTTAAAAAGATACTAAAACAACATGTGACAATAAACATAGATGTTATTTAGATGCTACATAGCCTAGGAAATGTAATTCTATATTATCAACATATGTTTGCACATCAAGATGTTCACTTAATGTTATCATTACCAATAAATTATTACTCAAGAACATGTATCTTTATAAATACATCTTCCCTTCATGAACATACATTTATTTTGAAACCTCCATTTATTTTTAGGCAATAAAAAGATGAATCCAAAAATGTTATGTGCCAATTCATTATAGACTATTACATTGCACAACCTACAGTAATTGATCATATCTGTTTAGTCAAATTTGTTTCTCGGCACCAAAAAATGAAAATTCATTAAAGAGAAAAAATAAATAAATGTAATACATTTTATTAATTACAATAAACATGTTGACCCTAAAAACTATTACCATGAATGATTATTGTTATATGTTCCATTCAGAAACAATGGAACCACTTTGAAGCAAAGACTTTAAACATGGAAATATGCATATAATTTGTAAAAAAAGAAAATCAAACTGAATGAGGCCAAGTTAAACTATGACATCAATCCTATTTGGGGAGACATGTAGGATGTCATTTACCAAGTTGAACTTGACATTGAAAAATAAACCAATACATGATTTTGTTCAAGTAAAAATAACACTATGCAAGAAGAATATGATATGTATATGGACTTGTCACCTATAAATTCTATACCAAAAAAATAAAAATTTAAACTATTTGAAATTAGACACCACCCATTTATTACTGATAATGTCTAATACTATAAACAAAGACAAATGCTAAATGATGAACAAGAAGTGATTGTTAAAGGCATTGATTTGGAAAAATGTATAGACAAGAATATGCCATTGTATTTATTATTAATAGGTGGTGAAAGCACTATAAATAATTTTATAGAAAAAATTATATTTGAAACCCTTATTTGTATTTATGCACAGTATATTGACAACAATCCATCCAAGCCAAAAGGCCTTATTCTTGCATATATAGGTAAAGTTGCATTTAATGTATGTGGAATAACATTGCATTCTAAATTTGTATTTCCTTTTAAAAATTTATAACTAATTCCATTTGACAGTGAATGACTTGATACATTGTCAAAATGTTATAATCAATTGTGTATAATGCTAATTGATGAAATCTCACTTGTCAGAGCAAAAACATTATACTATATTGATAAACATTTACGTGACATTATGCAGTTTCCAAATATGTACTTTGGTAATTAACATGATATTTTGTGGAGAATTTTACCAGGCTCAAGCTATACATGATTAATTCATATTTTAACATCCAAAAATTAAAGAATAAATAGTCCCATATGTTTTTGGGTATAAAAATGTAAAATGGTACCAACTATATCAAACTATGTGCCAAAAAAATAAAATATTTGTGGGGATATTGAACATAACACCTACATGTTCACATACAAAAAATGATATAGCATATATTAATCATAATTATTTATGTCCAACACCTAATTATCCTTTGTTCCCCTAAATATTTTACTTAAAGGATGATGTTGATGCACACAATGACAAAATGTTAACGCTTGTTTCAAATAAAAAAAAAATATTATTGATGCAATGGAAAAGAAAGATGATGCATACGGTGAAGTACAAGGGTATGCTAAATTTATATGTCTACCACCAAAAAAATCATTTTATAGCCTAACATGTTACTTTAAGTCTTTGCTGAAAATTATGATATGTGAGACGATCTTGTTAATGGTTCAGATGGTATCTTTAAACTGTACACCAATGAAGATAACAAAGACATTATATGGGTCAAATTTAACAAAAATAATGTTGTAAATTATCAAAGATAAAAACATATTCATTTTTAAAAAATCCATATTGAATCAAAATAAACCCCTATTTATTGTATTTCAAGACCCAGTACAAAACCTGCTTATAAAAAACATTAACGATATGAAGCTGATTTCCAATATTATTGGCTTGTGCATGCACAATACATAGATCCCAAGGTTTAACCATAGAAGATGTTAAATTCAAACTACTTAGAATTAATATACATGGACTAGTATATACAATACATTCCTGTGTAAAGACCATGGAATCATTATACTTGCTAAGCCCGCTCACAGGAAAAAACTTCAAAGTCAAAAAAAATTCAATTGAGTTGTCTAGATTGAATCAAATTCAAAGTTAGGAATTTTAATATAGCTTGAGATTATATGTTTTTGCATTGTATATAGTATTATGTTCATTGAACATTCATAGTCTTTATCTGCATTTAGAAGACATTGTCAATGACCATGACATGATGAAATGTGACATATTATGGTTCTAATAAACATACACATCAAGTACCAATACTAATAATCATATTCCAAATTTTATGATTTGTAATTTAGTGCATAATGTTCATAGTATTATGATATGTGTAAAAAACCATAATGCCACTTCAACTCCAATTCAATACAATTCAGATGAAGTGGAAGCATTGACATTAAACATTATGATACATAATTATGAATTTACAATTATCAAATCTATGCATCTATTTTAGATATCATAAATGTTCTAGAACAAATACTATCAAATGAAAATGCATTGATACATATTTACATATTTGGATACTTTAATATTGACATGTCTACCTCCAAAAAAATAACTATCCTACTTGAAAAACATATGGCAATGTCATAAATTTATTTCTTGCTATTAAAACATAGCCAATACACAAATAGAATCATAGATCATGTATGGTCAAACATTACAAGTGAACATAACTAGATTATAAAAATAGACACTTATTAGATTGATCATGGTGTTATCTATCTAGAACTATGAATAGTAGTACCTAATTACCGATGCAAAACTATGTACATGGTTAGAAGGTATTCTAAGTGTCTATGCATACAATATAAGCATTGTTTTAGTATTTTACTAGTATATGTCTTACAGTCATTTTTTTTTTCATTTTAGTACATGGTATGAATGCAAAACAAACAAATCTAGATCATCAAAAATCTATTATAAATGCAACAATGAGATCATTTGTTGGTAGTGAAACTAGTTCTATCCAATACAAACAAAAACAATAACATTGCATTGAAATATCCTTTTCTTACTTTTATTCAAATAGTTATAATAACAATTGAATTAAAGCTTCTATCTTATTTCATTTAATAGGAAAATAAAAATCTTGTTTTATTTTAGTACATGACATTTTAGATCATGCATGCTACACCTTGACTAATCCTCTAATGATAAAGTTGTTAGCACTATCATTGGAAAGACAAACTATTAACCATAACCACCATGTTTTTGTATTTTGCCTCCCTATTTAATGATCTTTATCTATTTTCTAATGTTCTTTACTTTTATCTTTACCTATATTCTAAGTTTGTGTTCTAATTTTCTTGTTAGCTAATTCAATTTTACTAAACATAAATTATCATTTGGAATACTCATAGAACATATTATCACATACAAGTACGTGTATTTTACCTAGACACTCATGTGTTTATTAGTTTATTTTTATTAAAATTTTGTACAATATTGTTTTCTAGCATAATTTTGAATATCTTTTTAACTCTTTAAAACTTTATGTTATTGCACCAACAACCTTGCTTTTAAAAAAAAGGTGAGAACTTCAAAGATTTGTAATTATTATCTCTAATCATGGCATATAGCATAAATTTAGGGAAAAAAGAGAGGACATGGATCAACTGTAGGCAAATATAATAGCACCTAACAAATAAATACATCCATTAACCCTGGATTCAATATTTAAAGAAATAAAATGTTCTTGTTAGGTGTTTTATTAATTGACATGGAATAATAGATTTGTTTCATGGCATTGGGTTATAAAGAAAAAGGTTCAATGCAAAGAATGTTTACCTCCTCTACCTTTCAAGGTTGTGGTTTATTCATCTCTTTTGACAAAGCTCTGCATCTCATCCAGTTTTGTGCAAAACTCTATTTTCTATAGCCTAAATTTCTAAAAGGCTTTCTTGATTTTCCTTTGAGGTGTCATTTTTGCAAAAACCCTACTTCCATTTTCACATGTTTTATTAATTTATTCTTGAAAAGGTTTTAGATTTATTTAAATTATCCCATGTTTGTATCGCAACAAGTTAAAATGTCATTTTAATTTCCTTGCAAAGCAAACATTAGCTTGAAATTATGCTGAGTTTGTAGTTTGCATGATTTCAAAATGCTCACAATTTTACTAAACATAAATTATCATTTGGAATACTCATAGAATAGATTACTACATACAATTAATATGTATTTTACCTAGACACTCGTGTATTTGTCATGTTTTTTTTTTCTACTTTTTCTTTTTTGTACATATTATTTTATAGTATAGATTTGACAATATCTGCAACTTTTTGTTACTACACCAACAATCTTGCTTCTTAAAAAAATGTGAGACCTTAAAAATTTTGTAATCATTGATTTGAATCATGGTGGATAACATACATCTAGAAGAAAATAAGAGGACATGGATCAACTATGGTAAAATATAATTACACCTAACAAATAATTATAGCCACCTAGTTTGGATTTCAATATTTAAAGCAATAAAATGTTGTTAGGTGTTTTATTATTTGACATGAAATAATAGATTTATTTCATAGCATTAGGCTATCAAAAAAATTTCAAGGCACACAATACTTGCCTCCTTTACCTTTGAAGGTTGTGGTTTATTCATTGATTTTGACAAAGTTCTACATCTCATCTAGTTTTGCATAAAACTCTAATTTTTACAACATGAATTTCTAAAAGGGTTTCTTGATTTTCCTTTGAGGTGTTGTTTTTGTAAAAAATTGCTTCCAATTTTACATGATATGTTAATTTTTTGTTGCAAAGATTTTATATTTGTTCAATTTAGTCCATATTTATATGAGAATGAGTTAAAATGTCATTGTAATTGACTTGAAGAGAAAACATTAACTTAAAATTATGTTGAGCTTGTACTCTGCATGATTTGAAAATGCTTGAGTTGGATAGAGCCTTAATGATCAACTCAAGATTTTTGGTCGACTAATAAAGATTTGGTAACTTTTAGCCTTGATCTTTTATGTATCTTTATAACATTAACTAGGGTGCTAACCCAGTATCTCTGTTGCAAAATGAGTATTAGTAGTTCCTATTTAAGTTCTAGGCAAGAATTTATTGCTTGATAATATGTTTGATCCCAAGAATGATGTTTGTTCAAGCTCAACCTATTTATCTATTTATTTTTTGACCCATATTTATTTTATTAGTTCTAAATTCTTAAGTACTATTCTAAGAAATAGACTATTGTATTATAGATTGACTGTGATTTGTAGGATAAGTGTTTAGAATTTGGTGCAATGAAAATATGTTTGTGTAAAAGTAGGTTCTTTATCATAAATCAATACTCTGCATAAGCTCAATTTATTTATTTATGGAAGGGTTTCATTTTAGTTATTTGTAATATACACCCAAAAAGCTAAGAGAAAATCAAAACCCATGCTATAAATTCCATAGTTGTTTGTCTTGGATTACAATTGTTTATATGCTGCCACTATAGACATGATTCATTCAATAGTCTAATACATTTATGTTTCAATCAACTATTATTGTTTTGTACTACTTTGAAAATGTATGTGTTTGTCTATTTTATGATATCAAATATTAAAGTCTCTACTATATGTTAGAGTAAATAAGTTTTATTTTTGTAGCCATTAGCCATACCAAATTTTGGTATGTTTTTCTCATCTAAAAAGTTGTGCATGTCTGGGGAAAATCTAAAAATATATTTGACTCATACAATTGAATAGAAAATTAAAATCATTCAAATGCCCAAGCTTAAATTATCTTAGAAGTTATAAGGCCATTCTATCAGTTGGAGAAATTTAATTTTGACTATGCACATCCATTTATGTTGTCCTGTAGAAAATGGTTTCATTCACATTCCGATTTAGATTCACAATTTAGGAATGGAAAAATTTAATATACCGACAAAAACCATTAACAACTGTTACAAATCTTCCATACTTAGTAGAAACTATGATGGTTGATTTGGTAGGAAAACATGATATATAATTATCTAAGGAGAGTGTTTAGGAGAGGAGGTCTTATTTCTACTTGTGAAGGGTTGAATTATGGATCGCTAACTTCTCTGGGTTTTAGTGAAGCAAATTCTATTGTATCAAGTTTTTCTGTCAATGTTTCTCAATTTGGAACAAAATGAGATGATGAGATCCATCCCATTAGTGGTAGACGGAGGCAGACATATGCATATGAATTAGTTTTAGAAAAAAAAAAGAGGAAAATGTTAGAACATTGGATGGCATTCAAGGAACTTTATTTTTTCAAAGCATTTTTAGTGTCAATCTATGTTACTACATATGTATTGAAAGGGTTTTTATCCATTTAGGATATATACTATGTACATGGATTTTAAATTGATAATGTCAAATCATATTTTTAATTAACGTAATCTAAATTGTCTACTAACTACACACAACTTTCAAGGGGTACCCAATGTTGTTTACAACATTTTTTTCTATTCTACCTAAAGATTTTTGAAATGGAGAATATTTCAGCTCTATTGATATACCATGCCTATGGTAAGCCATTCAATCATCATTGCCTTGTAAAGGTTATTGCTTAAATAGAATTATAACTCACTGATCATTGCATTTCTCACTGATTGCTCTTATTTTATTCTAGTCCACTTCATCTTTCTTTTCTTTAGCATTGGAAAACATGACTTCAAAACATAGGTATATAAGTTACCAACCTTTACCAAAGTCAAATTGCATTCTAATTGTATTTTCTAAACATAATAAATAAACAATTAGATTTATTTGACCTGATCTTGTTTTCTTAGTCAAGCCACATAATGATGCATGTACTAAAAAATGATTGCAAACAATGGTAACATTAAACATCAAGGCGCATGTTTTTTTATTCTAATTAATTATTAAAACAAAATTAACATTGCATTTCTATTATTTGTTGATAATAATGCAAACAATTTTGTAAATTATTTTTTTAACCAATCTTCTTTTTTTAACATGGCCTCTACAAGATCTGTTTGATTTTATCTTTGGTTATGCATGTGTATCCACACTTTAGAACTTCCTTTTTGGTTTTATAAGTTTCAAATATTATCATAGATGTTGTCTAACTTTTTTCCCTTGTTGTTAATTTTTTTGCCTTGGTTAAAGCATGTAGCAGAACTATTAAATCCCAATGCATACATTTTAACACTCATGTTTCCAATAACATTCATCTTTATCTATAATTTATCGTATAGTTTCTGAATCAACTATAATTTTTGACTTTGAATCCATTAAAATTTTTCCTTGTAGAAATTGTAGATGTAGATACTAATAAAATTTATATGTTATCATGTACAAATAAACAACCATGAGATAGGACCTCCATATCCATTTTACATTAGCTAGTGAGCTCTCTTTTAGATGGTGAGCTTTCTTCTTATTAGGAAAAATTATAATACAATATTATTTTTTAGATGAACTTGAGGATTTATTAATCAACTTATTTTTGTTCATTGTTCAATATATAAATAAGTTTTGCATACATTTGGTTTGTGTATACACATAATATTTTCAAAAATTTATCGATTATTAACACTTTATATCTTGAAAGAACTCATCGAGTCTCAATATCTCTGAGTGCACACCTTAAGGGGTACTAGGAAAGGGGTGAGTAGACCATTGGTGCTTCATAGGATTGTTATCCCTTTTGCTACTTGGTATTTACACATGTGTCTCCTAAAACCATTATCCCTAAGCTTATTCTTCTCTGTGGTAACCTATCCAGTCATTTTATACATTTATCCTCCTATTCCTCAACTTAAGTCCCTTTTTCCAGTAAGCTATGCTAGGTCAACTTGGTCAACCCTGTATGTTTTTGGTTGTTTTTCACTTAGGAACTACTTTGGCCTTTGGTTGACCTAGCTCATGACCTAGTGAATATTTGTCTGAAATTATACTAGGTAGATTGGGTCAACCCTATCGGATGACATTTTTAGAAGGGTTTAGGGTCAAATTTTCCTATATATACAAGTTCATTTCCATCATTTATTATAAGAAGAAGAAGAAGTAGGAGCAAATGAACATCTACTTATTGACCATTCTACTTGAGAATCGAAGCTTAATGTTTCATACTTTATTTGGAGATACAGATCTTGTCTTGTGGAGAAGTATTTTGGATGAATTTATAGGTTTTGTATTCTAGATATGGTTTTTTGAATCATCCTTACATACCACAACAACCTCTTGTGAAACACCTTGGCTAAGGGAGAGATTGAGGCTTAATGGGTTCATCTTCAAAGGTAAGTATTCTTAACAGTGTTTCTCCTTTGTAAGTGTAGATAGATATGAATTTGTGCTTATCTTCCATGCATTAGTATTCTATATACATTGACGTGATTATATGTATTCTATGCATGTTTAGTGTTATTATTTCTAACCTCCACTTTGTGCCACAAGCTTTGGTGAGCACTAGATTAGATTTACATGTTATTAGTTTAGGGTAAATATCAAACCTAGGACCCCCTTAAGGTTATTTTATGATTATGTTAAATTGAAGGCTTTGGAACCCTCATTATCATAGTGTATTGTGATAAATGATCACCTAACTAGGTCTAGCAGATAGTCATATTGGTCATGCTCTCGCTTAACAAATGTGTTCCCAATCAAAAGTGTATGTATGCTCTATCTTCTCTGAGATAATATTGATTTGTAGACATGATGCATTTTTTATTGCATAAATTCTAGTAAACACAACATGAATCTAACCCTTGCAGGGCTTGTTTCACTTATTTCATTATTTATCATTTTTATTATCATATATTCATAATGTTGGGTTGACTATATCAATGTAGTACTAATGTCTGTGCACAGGTTTAACACAAAGTCACATCCATATTACCATGTTCTATATATGCAAGTTATTTTCCAAGTTTAGACTACTAGGTCAACCCAGTCAACCTTATACATTTATAGGCTTTAGTAATTAGGTTTATGCAAAGCTAAGTCAACCTAGTTGACATAGTTAGCATAATTTTCAAGTACAAATCAAGGTTATTCAATAGCAATGTCATTACTTTACATCCTCCAACCCATCAAGGTTCCTTTATATCCTTCTCTCTCTTTCCTTACAATTCTATTTTTCATAGTTTGTAATCTATAAAATTACCTCTATCCAAACAACTAGGTCGACCCTATAGATGTAGTTCTATATTTTGTATTATGTCTGGAAATCTAGGTTGACCTTGTTGATGTAGTTCACTTTCAAATCCTTTCTTCCATAATACAAAAGTGACACTATTGACCTTTTTATATATTATATGCATACACTATTGACTGTAATGACACTGTACTATGTTTTAATGTTGGAATTAACCCTTATATACCAGTAATTAGCTCATGCTTTAATTTCTTGTTGTTTGCATGCTTAGAATAAATCACATATTATAATTAGGTGGTTTTAAATATACCATTTAGTTTCACTATTTTTTATTTTATGCACACACTTTAAGGGAGAAGCCAACTTGGTTTTATGGCCAAGTATAAACACATGGTTAATGGTATATTTTGTGTAATCACTTGACACCATTATTGTAGTGGTATGTGAAGTGAGGGGGTAGGCCCCAATACTAAGCCGATACCATTGCCAATACAAATCCCTTTCAACCCAAACATCCTAAAACTATCCTTATATTGATTTCTATTTCCTTGCTTATAACCAAATTCCCATCAAATCTAAAACTATATTATAATAATCTAACAACATTTAGGTTTACCACTTAGTTATCTTTTACTTTCCAAGTTGATTGCTTACTCTTTGCTCAATTGTATGTTGTATTTAAAAAATTTGCATTAGCCAACATTGGTGCAAGGTTTTATGTTGTGTTCCTCAATTGGATCAACCTCATTGATCCAATTAGTTATGTGCTTTATTTCATTTCTTGCTTTCCTAAAGTTCTCAAAAAATTATTCTTGTTTTAGTACACAGTCATTTCTATCGACATGGTCTCTTATAGGGTGTTTATTTTTCCATATTTGTTGTGTTTGGTTGACCTAGTCAACCTTGTACACTTTTTTAGCCTGTATCTGATGCGTTAGGTTTACCCAATCGACCATATACACCTTTTTATCATTTGCTTGTTTTTCTATTTTTGACCTCATTCACCTTCTCCCACATTCTCCACTATATTTATGGGTACTATTTTCTTTGATTCTCAGCCTCTTCCCTCAATTATGACCCCTCTCATACCATGACATCTTTTTCTTTAACTTCTTCTACATCCATACCATCTCTACTAACATGGTAGGTTCTACATCTAGTGGGTCTTTACCAAGATTCACTACTTTTAATCCATCCACTAGTGCATCATTCGCTACCCAAGGTAATCATAACTTCTAGTGCTTCCTCTTTTTATCCCTTTACTAGTCCATCTTTTGCCACACAATAAAATTTTGCCACTAGTGCCTCACATTCTAACAGTTTATCTCAAGCTCCTATCAACACCAATAGTGGTACCCAAGCCACTACTACCAACTCTAGCACTTTAAATAATACTAAAAATGCCAATTAAACCCACCAAATCTTGTTACAAATGCTCAATCAAATGAATAATTTTCAATCTCATAATACAAATCAAATGATGAGAATGTAAAATAACCTTCTCCATCTTTAAACTCATCCTCAACCAATGTCTTGGGATACACATAATCAAAATGTTCCCTACCTCCTCTTCGATATTCCTAAGGAAATATCATCCCTAAACCTCCTTTGGTAAAAAAAACCATTAAGCATCTTCAAAATGAGCCTCTTACCACTCAAATGTATAATATTGATATAGGAGGTATCACTCCTACCATTTCTTATAATGGGTCAATTGATCCTAGTCTTCATTTAAAAACATTAAAAAATATTTATAAGGATTGGGTTGAATCAAATACCTTTGCCACTACCAAGATCTTAGATAAAACCCTCATAGGTGATGCTTTAGATTATTAAAATCAACTTAAAACTCATTCTATTACTATTTTGAAATACTTAGTGAATGCTCTAGTCCAAGAGTTCCAAACTAGTGATCTTCTCAAAAATACTTTGGCCCACTTCATAAATTCTAAGCAACTTGAAAATGAAACTACTCAAGATTTTTTTAAAAGGTGAAAAACTTTGTACAATAAATGTGAACATAATATGGCCAATGATAACCTTTTGTATCTCTTTGCTAATGCTCTTTTCCCCAAGTTGCAATATCACATCCACACACTCTCTCCACATACTTTGGAGGAGGCTATTGATCAAGATAAATTTTAAGATTTCCTTATGCATCAATTTGAGCCACCCCGACCTTCTATAGTTATTACCTAAGAACAAAAATCATAATGCTATTATTGATGATGCCACGGATTTTTATGACATCATTCACACCATCCAAGATGTTGTTCCTAACCCATCTTTAGAACTAACTCCTTCTTCTGAATAATATACCAATCCTCATTTATCTTCACCTAATACTATAAATTTTTATAAACCTTTATCCTTAATTTAATTACTTAAGTGTGTACCTAAGCATATACCATGATAACTTGATCCTACTCATCCTATGAAATCCTAGTATGATCCTAAATTTTTTTGTTGGTTTCATGCTAGTTGGGGTCATTCTCATGAGACATGTAGGTAATTTTATAATTTAGCTATGTATTTTCTTCTTGGACCTAATTTTGATCATGATTCTATCATTCAAAAGTGTCAATAAGCATATGAAATTGCTTTTAAGGATCATGAAACTCATACTAAATCTCAAGCCTTGAATCAAGCTAATGCTCGTTTGGCTATCTATAAAGACCTTCTTCCTAATCACCAAACTAATCAAGACAACCAAGAAATGCCCATCCCTTCCACAAATAATGTAGAAATTATTTTTGGCCCAACTCCCAAAGAGAATGTGGTCAATATGACTAATATGTGAAGGGTGGTTGTTTTTATTGACCCTCAACTTATCTACACTACTCCATTGTCCTGAACATTTCATGTTATCCAAGATTCTTATACAACTCATTTAAATGAGTTGGGGAAAGATGACTTATAACTTTTGATGAACCAATTACAACTCCTCCTTTGGATAACATTTCCCATTCTATTTCCACCATCCTTCCATCTTCTAACACTAATGATAATCAAGATTCTATTAACACTTATTCTATAGATTCTCAAAACCAACTTGAACCAACTACTTCATCTTCACAACATAAATTACAACCTTATTCTAAACCTTCTCCTTCTTATCAACATAAATTCCAATGCACTTCAGCTCCTCCTTTTGAGGACCTCATCAATCACTATGCACCTATTTCTAACAACATTCTTAAGGGTTCTAATGAGTGGGATCCCAACACATAACTCACTATTTTCCCATCCCAAATTCTATTTCTTAAACTTAAAAGGACTTTTCCATGTCATAAAAATTGACTCATTCAACTCTTTTTTCAAATAAACATCCCTCATCCTCCCCTAGTAGGATGTGAAACGACCTTATTTGGACTTAACGATAGTATATTACAACAATGTGAAGAGATATCCATCTATTGTAACAAAATAATGGACACTTATCTTTCCTTAAAATTTCCCATTACTTCTATGATACTTGGTGAGATTCTGCTTCATGTGGATGATCCTCCTCTATTTATTAGTGTCCAAATTGATGATATCTAAGTCAAACATGCATTGATTGATGAGGGTTTATGCACCTATGTTGCCTCTCTTGATTTTATCAAAACCCTTAGATATTTAGAATGCAATCTCAAGTCCACACTCAACATATGCCAAGGATATGATCGAAGGCAAATTCATCCTTTAATCTATGTGTGGCTTCCCATTACCATCCCACATGTCACTATTCATGTGAAGTTGATGATATTTAACTTTCCTCTTTCTTATAACATCTTGTTTGGTAAGCTGTAGACTCACCATATGAGAGTAGTTGCTTATTTCACCTGCCAATGCATTAAATTACATCACAATAGAGATATATATAAGATTCAAGGTGACACTAACCCTTGGAATTTTGAACAATTCTAAGACCATGGTGTCTTCAATATTCATACTCTTGAAACTTTGCCTAGTGTTCCATTCTGTGAGTCTCCATGATTTAATTTTCTTGTTAATTCCACTTGAGGTTACAAATGTCATCCCAAAATCATTGGGAATATTCCTCCTAACCTCTTAAATTTTAATGACGCTAAACCTCATGAGATCAACCTAAAGATTTTAACTTTTGATCTCTCACCTCATCTCATCTCTAAACTTCCAGCTTCTTTGCAACCTCATTCTCTCAAACCTCCTTGTGCTAACATTCCCATTTTCTTGACTAAGACTCTACACTTTATTCATGAAACTTTGTTAGATGACAAGTTCATCCATACCTGAGCCATTGATCTTCACACACCTAACTATGATGATGGTTATTCCTTAGATGATCTATTCTTAGGTGGTCTTGTTCAGGCCTGTGATGTTGATATTATTTATTATCATTCTTCTTTGCTTCAGTCTTTTCATGTATCTTCTCATATTCTTTCATTTATGGTTCTTTATTTTAGTATTTTTCCTCTTTACCATAGTGTATATATGGTACAAACAACTTTATTTTCAAAGGAACCTCATAGGAGTATGCTTATGGATCGTGCTATGACTGGGCCTTACTACTTTGATAGGTACCCTGACTGTCATAGCCTCCTTATCCTTGAGATACATGCAACTCTTATTCAACCTTATGTATACCCCACCCCTCCCTTAGTAGAGGCCACATCAAAGCTTATTCTTTATCCTACTATATTTGAGCTCATTATTTCTCCCAATATAGTTGAGCACATTTTTTATCCCACTATTGCTCAGTCTATCTTTGCTTCTGATCCCATCACTCCTTTCATTGAGCCTAGTTTTATTCCTTCTTCACCACTTATTATTGGTTATGGTTTTCTTCCTTTACCTCATATGGATTAATTTCCCACCAAATGGGCTAATGATCCTTCCTAATCTCCTTCTATTTTTATTACACCTCCTCCTATGAGTACTTCTACTAAGACTACTCATAGGCATATCTATACCCACACCTTCTACCAATCCTCCCATAGTTTTTTCCTACAATAAGGGTCCATTTTTTATCTCATGGTTCCATATCCTCCTATGGTCCCTTCACCATCTCCTATTTCTCCACCTGTGAACCCTTCACTCGTGGACCTTCCCT